>JAJGOT010000009.1:3272500-3277500 GCA_022457155.1 Cladopsammia gracilis
ATTTAAAAGCTCAAGAATTAGGTTGCTTACTTAATTTTTTGAGATAGGAATTTTATGTTATACACTTACATGTACTGTACAATCATGTGGAGGAGCATTAACATTAGTTGGTTGCACTTTTGAGACTCAGACCTAAGATGCCTAAACTGTATATCTGTGATGGACAACACTTTCTCACAAGTCTTGCACATCACAGACTTTTGGCGACCTCAGAAATTTAACGACCCTAGCACTTCCAAAGCGATAGCAAACTTTAGCTTATAAGCATTTATCGTGCAACAAAAGTGAGCCAAAGAAACTGCAATGTATGCCAATAGAGCTACTGTAGCACCGAACCACGGTATAAAGGAAGAATATAATTCTATCGACTCTGGACACCATGAAATCCTCCTATCAATTTGAGAGATAATCTGCCAAGATCAAAAGGCCAACATCATCAAAGAGAACAAATTCATAACTGTGATCTAAAGATGCAATTCTCTCTGAAATCTTTATGCTTTAGGCTTTTTAAATACATTTTTGGTACCAAGTGGGAGTCATGTTTAGCCTGTCCATTTTTATACTACTGCATAGGTATCTAAAATTTTTTGACAGTGCTTCGTCCTGCTGCGACACTTAAGATTACATCTGAATGCATGTGGCACAATACTACTACACGAGGATCACATGCTTGTTGCACAAGATACATAAATAATGTCTTATTTATTGAGTCATTTGCGAGAACACCTCTGTACAACTCTACAAGAGCTACCCTTTTTGTCAAAAAGTACTATACATGCACAAGAAATCACAAAAAAGCCTTCTGAAGAAATACAATACAACATCAAATCAAAACTACAACAATCCTATCAGCTCAATTACAAGAGCCAATGAGAAAAAAAAACATTTGATCCTTCCCAGGAATACAAAAGTGACAAATTTTTCATTTTTAACTGAATGGTTTCATATCATTCTACGTGTACAAGACATATACACATGGTAGCAACTGAGGATGTTCGCCAAAGAACCGAAAGTCAAGTCTTGCCTAAGGACATTAATATGTCTCATTCATTGCTTGAGGAAAGAACGTAAGAATTTACCAGCATAAAAAATGTGAAATTTACAATACAGCAACCATGCTGCAGATTATCTGTTGGATGCAAAATTAAACGCTATTACAAAACAGCAGAGATTAATCCTAGCTCCACTGAGACACACTGCTCAACTAAAGAACTAACTAAGGAGCTAAAAATAATTTCAAGAATTCATGATTTCATTGCAGTGGAATTGTAGACTACAGCATTTTGAGACTTGCATCTAAGATGCCTATATCTGTGATGGGAAACACTTTCTCACAAGTCTTACACACCAGTCTTTAGACATTAAATCACAGCCTGAGAAATGTAATGACCCTAGCATTTTCAAAGCGATAACAAACTTTAGCCGATAAGTATTTATCGTGCAACAAAAGTGAGCCAAACACACCGCAATATTTGCCAATAGAGCTACATGTAGCACCGAACACCGGCATAAAGAAAGAAAATAATTCTAACGACACTCTGGACAGCATGAAATCCTCCTATCAATTTGTTATATATGTTGTGGTTCAAATTTTTCTTTGGTTTAAATTTTTTCAAACCAGTTTAGTTTTTATTTTTCTGTGTCTCAGATTCATTATCATAATATGAGACAAAGAAAAACAAAAATCAAACTGGTTTGAAAATTTTTAAACTATAGAAAACATTGAATCACAACATATACATGTATACATGTATACATATTAATTTTCTAGGAATAACACAAGCAAGCTAAGAAATATGGAATGCCAGCAAGAACAATAACTGGCCTTTCTTAATAAACATTAAATTAAAATTAAATTAAGGAGTGTTTTTTTTTTTCAGGAAGAGAAGGACTCCAGGGGAAATTTAAATGAGTTGAGGCATTTGAGGATTTATTCGAGTAAATCAAAAGTGTATACACATGCACTATATTTAGATACAAACAACAAAGAGCAGGGTTTGCACTATCAATAGTCAGGTTTATAGTCCAATGCAATCCTTTTCTTCCCACCTGAAAATGCAACTGAATAGGAAACTCTGCTAGCAGGCTACGACCCAGGGATGTAGATAATAGCCGGGACCCGGGGAAATTATCCGGCTGTGAACTTCATTTTTCCGGCTGTTAAAGCTTAGTGCAGCTTTAAAAGGACTTCATTTTTCTATTTTTTACCCATCTGTCAGATCTATATTCCTGCCAGTTAAAAACTGAATCTACATCCCTGCGACCGGTAACCAGTTAATCATCACCACAGTAAGGAGGCACTTATCAAAAAATAGTACATGTACAATCAACCAAGGAAATCTCTTTTCACACATCTACATGTATTTTCTTGTTCAAGTAGAGTCAAAGGCTCCTGTTAGCCAACTCAAAAATAGGAAATGCCCTACATGTACATGTACATACAAGTATTGCTGGCTTGTGTTTGAGAGACCAACATTGACAAAAAAGGTGTCAATAGAAATTTTGAATGTAAAGTAGCCATGTATTTATTGATTTGATTGAGACACTCAAGTATGGTTTGTAAAAACTTGATTATACTGTACATGTACATGTATTTATTAACACTTTTGATAAGATTGCCAACTTCATCTATTTTTTATGCAGTTCATGAAACACAATGTTTACACTGTATGTTTAAATTATAAACATGTCTCTATATCTCTTAAATACTATTTTTTTAACCTACATCAACATGTAGGATACACAAAACATTATTTCAATCTTCAAGAAATAATTTTTATATACCACAATCACAAATTACATGCACAGGTACCAACTATTGAGCTGAGAAGACTTTCATGAGATATACTAAATTACAAATCATACATGTATCTACATTATAAGATATAAATAACATACTTTACATGAGACTTACATTTGTACAGATGGTATTTAGCAGGGATGTAGATAATAGCGGGGAGCCGGGGAAATTACTCGGCTGTGAACTTAATTTTTCCGGCTGTTAAGGACGTTCGCGTGAAAATCTTCTAACACTGATTTTTTTATAAAATGTTTACTACAGCTAGGTTATGAGATGTTCGTGTCAGAAATGCAAAAAAAAAAAATTAGGGGGTCACCGACTTCGTTTCCGAGATAAGATATCTGAAAGGCGACCCTAATTTTGAAAAACTGGTCTTCCTTACGGGATGAGACCCCATTGTCTGTTAATCTAAAAATATTCCAAATAAATCTCTAAAATGCAACTTTCTTTCCCAAATTTTATGCTAGTAGGTCTGTTCAGCAAATTCATTCAACTGGTGACGTTTTTTTAAGTAAATTTAATCTTTAAACAACAGCATTTGCAAACTTTGACAGCAGCAAATTGGCAGGATTCCATGCTGCGCGGGTAGAAAAATGGAAAAAAAATTAAATTTCCTACATTGACTTTTTGTTCATTTTTTCACAATCTGTCGAGAAGTGGCAAAGAAAAAAATTGGGGGTCACCGACCATCAAAGTGAGTTAAATCTAAGCAAAGTTAATGCAACGGCTACCAGTCCTTTATGTGCTTAGATTTCTTCTCTTGCGCGCGCTCGTACATGACATAGCATGGCGTTGCGAGATGAACTGCGTGCGCAGTAGGCCTAGTGCAGCTTTAAAAGGACTACATTTTTTCTATTTTTTACCCGTCTGTCAGTTCTACATGTACATGTATATTCCCGCCAGTTAAAAACTGAATCTACATCCCTGATTTAGGTCAGTAAATGAGGTAAAAATGACAGATACATCCCCTTGGGGTGGCATACTATTTCACTTCCTGTGGTGTTCAGATCACTTTATTTGACTGCATGTTCACAGCTTCTTAGCTGTGGTACAAAATAATCCTTCACAAAACAATCCTGGTAAAGCCTTTGATCCTTATGGCAGACAATGTGAAAGGTACATTGGCCATAGCCATGCATGTCTAGCAGGCCTTGTATTTCATAATGCAATTTGAGTTAAAACTATCCATTTTCCCTTCAGTTTAGTGAGGTGCTGTAGCAGTTAACAGCTGCTGAAATCTCAAGGCTACTGTTTGCCGCTCAAGAACTAGAAAATAAAGGCAATGAACACGAAAGCCACCGCTTCACTTCTAATAGCAGGCATGTTTTTAGAAATTCAAGCCAATTCAATTTGTGCACTGGTGATTCGAGTACTAGCGAAGGTAAAGTAACTTGACCTCAGGAAATTGAAACCTTGGTAAACGTTTAAGTGTAAACACAACATTTTGTCAAGTAATGTTTTTACTTGCTTTGAAATCTGACACATCAGTGGTCCAACAAAACATATCCATAACACATGCACACAAACCATTATTTATAGCAGTAAATACTAGATTAAAAGCAAGGGTTCACTACAAGCTTACAAGTATGACACAACTCGCAAAACGAAGCAAGACTACAGATGATCTTTCATGTACAAGCTTCGATCTATTAAAATCTCGGCGTTTTATGACGATTGTATGTTAAACGTAAATTCTGGAGCTCATACATGTAATCTGTATCATGACCAGTTAATTTCAAAGCAAAAACCGAAATGTTTTAACTTTCATGTAAGTTAAGCTTAAATTTGTACCAAGACAAATATCGAATGTAGTCTCATTTTATAATAAATTGCATGTACTATCGAGGACCGATCGAGGTTAATATATTTTGAATTTAATTTGGCAGGAGAACGAATGCTGTTTCACCCCAACAAACTATATAATAACACTAAACCACTCACTGTTGTCAAGAAATAATCACGTCTTCTAATCGTACATTGCATAAAGTCGAAGCGTTACAGTATTTAATCTCTTACATGTAGCTTACCGTACGCTATATGCTTCGTTCGATTAACTAAATAACAGCATTCCGGAATAAAAATAAACACTACAGCGCTTTCTTTATAGTTTGTTGAGACACATTTGCACTTTACACATGTAAATCTGGCAAAACATGGTTATAATTCGACAGCTTTCATGTTCTTAATATTCCGGAATACG
>JAJGOT010000009.1:3282500-3407500 GCA_022457155.1 Cladopsammia gracilis
CGCGAAGGGCAAGAGAGCTACAATCCTTGGCAAGAGAAACTACAGATGACCCAGAGGGTACTTTAACAAACAAATGTTTGAAGTCATTGGAACTAATGGCACAATCGCTCTGCAAGGTAGAGAACAACATCAAAGAACTGTCTTCCTATCCAGGTTTTGAGATAAACTTGAACTTGGAATCACTGCTGACATTGAATGTCGACAACCAGCATGCCGTCACTCATTTTAAGAAGGAAACATTTACTCTCTACGAATACACACAGATTTTTGGTTCATCCGTTGAAGAAGGATCAGAGTGACACCATTACTACACACATCCCAGCTCATACCAGCTCATACTACCTTGCTGAACCTTCTGCTGCTGGCCAGTTGGTAAGTGTTGAAATTCCCAAACCAGTTGGAGAAAGATTATACAGAAACGAAGAAGCAGAAATGAGATTGTGGGCAAAACGATTCGGCAAGTGTGTAAGGCAGCGCAATGTACGACAAGACAATTCCATGGCCAGAGCTGGTACACTGCCTTTGAATCTGTACGAAACACAGACATCGCTTAATCCATTAGATTTGCAGTTTGTATTCCTCATGCACAAAGCTCAGTACCAGATGAAAGTCCAGAAAGTGACACTGATGAACATCCTGTGGAGGTTATCACCTGCACCGATCAACGTGACGACTTCTTACTTACTTACTTACTTACTTATCCTCTTCGGGCCCACGAGGACTCTTGAGGCCGGCGAGAAGATTGTGCCACCCATCCCGGTTTGCGCCGATGCGACAGCAGCCTCCCATGATTTCCAACCCAGCTGATTTATTTCTTTCTCCACAGTTCGTCTCCACGTTTCTCTCGGCCGGCCTCGCTTCCTCTTACCTCCGGGTGCCCACGTAAGTGCAGTCCTCAAGATGCTACCATGACTTTTCCTCAAGACGTGACCTATCCAACGCCACCTTCTCACTCGTATGAGTGTTGACACTGGTATGCTCCCTGTTGCTTCATACAGCTCTTCGTTGCTCAGATGGTTCGGCCGGAATCTCCTTAATACTCTCCTCAAGCATGTACGATGAAATACAAGTTTGTTAAGATCAGTTGTTGTCACTCTCCACATTGCAGCCCCATACAGTAACACAGACAGCACATTGGAGTTCAGGATACGCAGCTTGGTCTTGTTGCTGAATCTCCGTGACCTCCAGATGCTCTGTAGTCTGGTAATTGCATTCCTGGCTACTGCTAATCGCCTCTTGATGTCTGCTTCTGTGCCTCCATGTTTGTCTAGTACCGATCCTAGGTATACAAAGGATTCCACGTCCTCTACACCCTTTCCTTCTACCTTGATGTTGTCTGTGCATCTGTGATTCATACGGAGCGTCTTTGGTTTGCGTGGGTTGATCTTAAGACCCACAATACCGGCGATGTCCACTAGTTTTTCAGTGACGACTACAGCAGCAGTGAAAGCGGAGACAGTGAGTCAGACGAGGATTGTGCAGATGATAGAATTGGTTTTCATATGGTTATATCAACAAGGGCTGGAAGAGAAAGAGTGTTCACCAGCAGAATGAGAGATTTTCTTCAGTCCAGGTGAAGGTACGTGTATCCAAATAGCGTCAATCAGTGCTTTTAATTTATTATGCGCATGATTTTGCAAATAATCATTAGTAATGGGATTTTAGATTTTAGTAACTGGGATTTTGACAAAAATTAGCCTGGGAATTGGGATTTGGGCCAAATTTAGGCTGGGAACTGGGATTTGGTACCCCCCTTCACGACCCTCAAATAAATGTGCTAATTCAATGCTGTACTAAAGCAGGATTTTATAAGGAAATCCCGCTTAACATAAAACTTCCATCTGGACTAAAACGGGAAATTGTATCTTTAAAGTAACACGGAAAACATAAATTTCCTTTGTGACAAAGTTTAAACTGCCTGTCCCCCTTTTCATCGACAACATTTTGAGAGATGCTGTGACAATATCAAAATGGTTTACTCACCCTAAACACTGCTGATATGCGGTCTGCTGTTACATCTTCTTCGTTGAAAATTACCCTTTGTTGTTCGCGCCAGAGGATGAAATGTTAGCGGGAACTAAAGAGGATGGACACCGTTCTGTTTTTCTCACGTGATGAAACGAAAGTGCCAATCAAAGTGCTAGTTTGGCCAATCCTTGGTTAGATATACGAAGCGTTCGCCACGAGTTCCAAAATTCCCGCCAAGAAATACACTGGCCTCCCCATTTTCGGTGCTACACATCAAAAAAAAAATTTTCGCCTACTCCGAAGAAAACAATGATGCCGTTTAGTAACATACTGCCGTTTAGAAACATATATAAGTCTCACAAGTCATTTTGTATATGGAACAACAGGCGGTAACACTTCTCTTCCAGTCACTACACCCTTTATTCCCTCTTTCTCCCATCCTTTCAAGACAGGAACCTTTCCCTGTGGGCTGGTGAAAAATTTATATATTTCCACCAACCAAATTGCATGAAGATGTTTCAAAACCAATAGCTTAAGGTCGACATTCACATCTTCAAAGTTGACTCCACTATCACTTGCTTTTGACTTCTGCCGAAAACCACATTGCGAACATGTTTTTCCAAAATTGATTATTGACATAATGTGAGTCACTTAATTTTCGCGTCACGTTATGTTCGCGACACTTATTGTTCGCGTCACTTAAATTTCGCGATTTTTTTTAAATCGCGAAATTCGCGAAATTAACGTGACGCGAAAATTTCATGTAATAAGGTAGTATAAAATATCTTGCTTCACCTGAAATAGAAGAAATTTTTTAGACTAGAAAAATTCAATTCCCTTATTTTTGAACCATTGAAGCAATCAGCAAGACAGGTTTGACAAAACGTAAAGGCACAGAAACAGGCAAAATTATTTATTGATGAAGTATTACTTATCAATGATTAAAAGTAGTGGCCCAATAACCCCTCAAAAGAACTACCTTAATTCTATAACTTGTAACTTAAAAAGTTCAATAAAGTTCAAGACGAAATTTAACCAAATGAAAGAGTGTTAGATCCTCTATCAATGATCGGAGAATGCGGCCGTCTGCTGCCATAGTTCGCACGGAATTCATGGCGAGAAATCCGGGACAGTCAGCGGCCGATGTGCGGGCGCACAATGTTTTTCGTTTTCCTTACAAATATTGGCAGGAAAAGGGTATAATTGATATTTAAAGCGAATAGTTTAGCTCTACAGTATATTTTATAACGTCAAAGGCGATTTCCAATCACTAAAAGCTTTCTTTCCGCGAGTAAAGGGTTGCGCAGTGCCTAAACTGAAGAACTTTGCATTTGTCACGCATGTTGTCACGCGGCAGTCGCACCAAACGAAGAGAAATGAGAAAATTGGAGGATACCATCTTTGTAGAACAGCGGTTTACCAATAGAACATCATGTATTCCATGTAAGCTTTTCACTTGGCCCTTCAGATTATGGCGGCCGTTGTTTTGAGTTTTATAACCGGCCAAAACCGTCCATTTCTTCGGCGCATCGGTGAACAGCCTCTTCAAATTACACCAGTTAGCAGAGGAACTTTTGCTCGTATTTTCAATGTGTTGGGAACCTCGGGTAATGGTTTGTGGACTTCATTTTTCATTTTTGTTTGAAAAAAGCGGAATTCGTTTTTCGCAATTGATCAAGGCTGAAGCCAGTAACTAAAGAAAACACGTCGGCGCGCTCCGAAACCGGGTAGCATCCGGTTAAAGTTTTCCCTCGGGTTTTTAAGTTGACGTTTTTCGAAGTCGCATCGTGTCAGTTCTCAACTTCTACAATGCAACACAATATTATCTTTAGTATCTTTTTATTTTAAACTATTTCGATCAAATAACGAAAAAGACTTCAGTTTGTCAAAAAAGTTTTGGAAGTGTACTTATTTTTTCCAAAGTTATCAGAGAATCCATGAAAACTAGTTTCACAACAAATAAACACGCGGCCAAATGAAATGACAAAACTCAGCACTTTTCGAAAAATATTTCTTACATTTTTACTCGGAATGGTGTAACCTCTAAAAGACTAACCTGCCAATCTAGAGTTTCTCGGCAGCCGACTAGTCACCTCGATATAGCACTGATGTTTTCAAGTTGGTAATGGATCGGAAAGAACATGCACACTAATATAATGCAAAGTTCTTGTAACTGAAGGAATACAAATCCGTAGATCCACTGTAGATCCATGGAAGTGAACAGATCTTTGCGATTTTACTCCTTTACTGTGTTGCTTGATCTTGAAATCCCCGAAAAACGTTTCTCAAGAGTAACTTATACAGCTACAAATAGAATTACTTTGAATTCTACAATGTTTGTCTTTTTATTGTGCCTGAAAGTGAAAGCCGTCAAGTGGACATCCCATCATGCCACAGTAAAAGGGACACAAATATTTACTTAATACTAGGGAGGGGATAAGAACAAATGTAGCGGACCCCAGAAGCGATTCCGTAAAAGTCAAAAACAACTAATGGTGACCCCTGCTCTTTATTTTGGCAAACGTTTTTTTAGACGGTATTTTTGGCGATCGTGGGAGAGCTGTCAGGGCCGATAATGGCTCCGTTGTGATGATTTTGTAATTCTCTATTTTCGAATTGCCCATAATACACTTTGTTCCCCCCTTAAATTTAGTGCATAAACTATTGTTTTGAAATGCCCTTGGGAATATGCAGTCCTCCCAATAGTATTGGGCAGTTCGAAAATAGAGAATTAAAATTACATAAACTGTAGTTGTTATGTTATCATTCGTTATTTATTTTAGAGATTGTTGGATGCTGCGAAGCGAAGCATTGTTTGTTATCGTGTTTGAGTGAAAGACAGTTCGCTAACGAAGCACATCAGGTAATTTCCGAAAACTCTACGAAAAGCACAACAGCCAATCAAACGAAGAGTTCACTGATGCGACAAATTATCGATGTATCGATTGGTGCTCGTTTTGCCCCAGAGGCCACTGCGCGCCTAACTAACGAAGAACATCGGTTTATGCCGACAATTGCAGGACTCTGCACGACAAGCATGACAGCACATCAAAAGAAGCGTTCACTGAGACGACAAAAGATCGATGTCATATCAACTGATCGGTTTTTAATCGATTACAACCAGCATGCAGCACGCCTGCCGACGAACATGTGACGATTTACTCGAATTCGAGTGCACTTTCTTTTTCACCGCGTCCATTTGCACGTGTTGGGTCATTGACGTCACAAAATCTTCAGACCAACTCGATCCAACTCTCAGGGTTCGGTCTCGGTCATTTTTGAATTGAGTAATGGCGGCAAGCCGAATTCGAAATGTAAAGTAAAAATAATGGCACTTCTCGTACGAGTTTTGGACTTGAAACTTCGCAAGGTAAGTAACGAGTACTTATATTTTCAAAATATGAAAAGAACAGAAAATGTATATTTTTTATCATTGTGGCACTTTAAGCTTAGTTTTCACTAGCGACATAAGAATAAGTAAGCATAAGCGAAATCATAAAAAAACGTTTATTGTGAATAAAAACGGGCCCGACATAAGCATAAACATAAGCGCAATAAGAGCGCACAAATCACATGTTTAGTGGTGCTTTACATTCACTTATGAGAATGGGATTGGACGTCAGCTTATGAAGGCGTCTCAGTCAGCCGCTATTGGTCCACTGTTGATCTCATCTCCCCCACCCCACCCATGAACAATGTATGACACTGAGGGTGGTCACAGCCAGGGTTTTGTTACTTCCTTATTTCTACATGGTCTGAGCAAATTCGTATGCTGCTATTTGAAGCACGCGAAGGGAGGGAACGAAAACAACAGACGGCGCGCTTGTTTTTGCTTCCCACCGTCGGAAGAGCAACACGCTGATGAACTGTAATTATCATTTAATAGAGATTCGGGAATAGAAAACAACTATTGCAAAGCTAAGCAAAGCGAATTTATTGCGAAATAAAGGAATGACAAACCTCAGGAAACTGCACATAAATGCCAGGATGCTAGTTACAATTGTTTCTTGTTCTTGTTCATTTAAAAGAGTTATGATAAACACTTTTGAGTGGGCTGATTTTTATTATTTAATATATGCCCAAAGATAGTACAGTTTAAATTCTCAAATTGAATATAAACGGTTTACAAAGAGAGTAACCGAAACGGAAATCAAATCAATCATAGCTTAGTGTTTCAGTGTTGAAGATGATATCGAGACAGTAATGCTACAGTGTTGGAGACTCTTTGCTTTTTCTTACAAAAGACCTGCATGTCTGTTACAGAAAAAAAAATTGAAGTTAAAAAAATAAGTATCGCTTGGAAGAAAAAGGCTTATTTTTCAAAAATAAATTTTGGATCGGTTGAAAGAAAAAAAAAATAAAAGGACGGTTCACGTTAGCAAAGCAAGCAACAGGTCCTTATGCAATGAAAGCCAGGCGCACAAGGTATCCCACGATAAAGGAACCCAGGTAAATGCCGAAAGAACAGGAATGGGCCGAGGCAGCTCCTGCAAAGGGGAGAGCTGAAAGAAAAGAAAAATATAACATTAAAATTCAATGTATGTTTTTTTTTTAATTTTATTCGTTTTATAACCGTTTATTTTAACCCATTCGACACCTCAAACGCCCGAAATCGTCCGTAAAGGAACCACGGTCCTTTTACCATTTGTGACGTCAGACATTTTTACGACAAAGGATTATTTTATAACTAGTAGCTCATGCAGGAGGAAGAATTTTTTCGAAAAATGCCCAAATGAGAGATATCTCAATAAATTGCGCCAGAGTTTCACGCGAAAAACCTGTCAGGTTTGACAGGCAAAATCGAAGGAATTAATATGGTCTTCCTGCTAAAAAAATTCACCTCCTTCAGCGTTTTCTAGGAAACTTTTACTCACCATAAATAAATTCTAGTGAAAGGCCAACATTGAGGGGAAGAAAAGGAAATAGGAACGAAAAAGAACGGGGAGTAAAAAAAAAAAAGAAAAAGAAAAGTATGCATGTCCAAAACCAAAAGTCGATATGTTTGACCCAGATAGGAAGGGAAGCTTAGTTTTCATGTTGCAAATAACAGTCAGAAAATGGCATTAGTGGCTTCAAATTGCCGTTTCCCGCTAAATTTCTAGAAGTCAGTGGGTTAATATGAAATTTGCCCAAGCTCACTTAAAATCATAGTTTCGAATACTGTCATCTTTCAGGGTGAAAGATGACAGTTGAATGTTGGTTGATAAGCTATTGTTTTAAACAAGCAAACATGATGTTTAATACGCTCGATATTATGCTCATTTCTCTAGGCTTTAAGGCCAAATTAAACACGATACGTCCGAGTAAAATGATTTTTTTTATGGTAAAAAGCAAAATAGATTTCAGTTCGCCAAATGATATATCCTCTGATAAATAATGGTTTGACGTCATAGCGTGGTCACAACAGAGTAATTCCTCACTCTGACTGAAATTTTTTTGTTAAATATACCAAACTGAAATTGAAATTGAAAACTCAAACTGAAATTTATCCGTTAAATATACCAGAACATTCAACCGTACTTAGCATTTGTGAGAACTGGCTGACCCATCAAAATGATGCACGCTATCTGCGAAATGACCAGTTTGAACGGCGCGGGACGGACAAATGAGTTCTGACAAACGGTAAGCGTCTTAACACTCGCCTATGTATAATTTCATGATGTTGGAGCCCAGGTTTGTCAAGTCAAGGCTCACCTCTTATACACTTTCCTTTAGTGGCCTTGCTCTTCTGGTATCCTTTTTTGCATCTGCATTTTCCATCGTAGCATATTTCGTGCGCCCGGCACTTGACTTTGAAACATTTACTTCCTGCGATGAAGGGAAAAACATAAACAACATAATACGCACATGTTTTAATTTGCTGGTCATTATTGATCAATAGAATTAGTATAGAGAGGATATGACTTGTCCAGCAAAACATTGTACCTCTTCTCGTGAGTAATTTTCGGTATGCCTACAAACACTGATTAAACGTCAGATCCCTTATATCCCTTATAACCCTGAATAACCTGTGTTATTATTGTATTGTATTATCATTGTATTGCATTGTATCAATTGTATTACTATTGTATTGTATTGCATTGCATTGCATTGCATTGCGTTGCATTGCATTACATTGCATTGCATTGCATTGTATTGTATTGTATTGTCATTATTGTATTGTGTTGTGTTGTATTGTATTATTATTGCATTGCATTGTACATTATATTGCATTGCATTGTATTGCATTGTATTGCATTGTATTGCATTGCATTGCATTGCATTGCATTGTATTGTATTGCATTGTATTGTATTGCATTGTATTGCATTACATTACATTGTACTGCATTGCATTGCATTGCATTGTATTGCATTGCATTGCATTGCATTGTATTGCATTGTATTGTACTGTATTGTATTGACGGTATTGTACTGTAATGTACTGTACTGTACTGTATTGTATTGTATTGTATTGACGGTATTGTACTGTAATGTACTGTACTGTATTGTATTGTATTGTATTGTATTGTTATTATTGTATTGTAGACTGCGCTTGGATATTTTGCGTGTTCTCTTTTTCTTATAACACGACATGACGTAACTGTCAAATAATAAAGTATTATAAGTTATTGTTTTGTGTTGTATTCTATTCTATTGTCATTATTGTATTGCAGACTGCGACATAAAACCTACCCGGCTTGCAGTCACTTCCACGCCTTACGTATCCTTCTTTGCAGTGGCATTCATACTTTCCTTCCACGTTTTCACATTTTTCATTTTCTTTGCACGCGTTTTCATTTCCTTCGCATTCGTCTATATCTAATTTAAAGATTGATTTTGTAAATAGAGATGAAAGAAAGATTATTCGATTTGTACAATAAAGTCTTGCTTTGTTTGATTTCTAACATGTGGCGTTACCCTCTGTAACTGAAACTGTTTTTGCAAACTTTTTTTTATCAAACATTGATCAAAGTGAAGCCATAGTTCAATGTAAAACAAATATGGGAAATCTGTTTTTAGATTGGGGAGCAACTGTGTTTGCAAACAGATTCTATCTGGAGATGATCAAATTGATACAGCCAACGTTTTTGTAAAAAAGAAAAGCTATAAACATTTTTTGATTTGGTATAATCAGAACTAGAGCAACGCATCAAGTTTGTTTGTTTTCTTTTCTTTACGATATATACCTGTCAATATTTTTCCATTGCACTAGTACTTAGGCATCAAAAATGTATAAATTTGTCGAGCTGATTGTGCCCGAGTTTAGACCTAAGAAGAGTCTTACATAGCACTTGTACCTTCACAAGTCCTCGCGTCTCCTTCTCCTACCACCGCATAACCATTTAAAGCGCAGCCACATTCATTTGTGTCCAAAAGGCACGTAAGAGCAGGAGGACAAATATCATTATTCTTCTCAACGCACGAGTCCCTCGCTGAAAAAAAAAATCACGTGGACGAGCATTTCTTATGTGACTGTTCCAAATAAAAAATGATTGTAGTAAAGGTAGAGAGAGTTATTTAAATAGGTCAGAGTACCTAGAGCAAGGTCGGTGTTTGTCACGACAGGCATGCGTACGCATTTGACACAGCGGCGCAAGAGTCGACCACAGTCATTGAATTAGTTTTCTGACCAGCAACAAGCACTTTCTCCTATTTAATAACTTAAATCGCCTATTTTTTTAGTAGATAACATAAGAACCTTTTTAGGCTAACTTGGAGAAGTGATGGTTGTTATATCTGAGGTTATAAGTACTTCGAATTCACAATTTATTTACAGTTGACGACTATATAAATTTTTCGAGCTGATTGTGCCCGAGTTTAGACCTAAGAAGAGTCTTACATAGCACTTGTACCTTCACAAGTCCTCGCGTCTCCTTCTCCTACCACCGCATAACCATTTAAAGCGCAGCCACATTCATTTGTGTCCAAAAGGCACGTAAGAGCAGGAGGACAAATATCATTATTCTTCTCAACGCACGAGTCCCTCGCTGAAAAAAAAAATCACGTGGACGAGCATTTCTTATGTGACTGTTCCAAATAAAAGAGCAAGAGTCGACCACAGTCATTGAATTAGTTTTCTGACCAGCAACAAGCACTTTCTCCTATTTAATAACCTAAATCGCCTATTTTTTTTAGTAGATAACATAAGAACCTTTTTAGGCTAACTTGGAGAAATGATGGTTGTTATATCTGAGGTTACTAGGTTATCTTAAAGATAGTGGTTGCTGCGCACGTAGGTGATTAGGCCTGGATAAATTCTGCTCATAAAATGGCTTATCCTGTCTGCCGGCAAGGCTCGTAAAAATCGCTCATTTTGCTTGTACACCTAAATTCTGCTCGAATTCTGCTCGGTACTCGAAACATTTTCGGTCCTTCTGGCCTTATGTATTTTCGCAAATATGGAAGCCCTAAACAACTTTATCATATGACCCGTACGGCCCTGCGAACCTTTTCTTTGCAAAACCATTGATGAAAGTCCCGTATGAAGGCCGTACGCATTTGCGCGAGCGGGGCCGGAAAAAAGGCGTACGGCCCTACTACAAAAGCGGACGGCCTCGCGCGTTAAAATTTCAAGTAATTTTGTCTCCAATTTGGTCATATGATAAAATGCTTATTGACTAAGTTAGGTCGGGCCGGATGGGAAAATATTTGGCTCTCGGTCATGGCGCACGGACCTCGCTGCGCTCGGTCCGTACGCCATGACCGAGAGCGAAATATTTTCCCATCCGGCCCGACCTAACTTAGTCAATAAGTACATAGTATTAGCGCGCGCTAAAATAGAGAATTAATGTCGTCAAATTGCGTCAGCAAAGTACAAATTAAAGTTCAAAAATGAAAAAATTCAAACTTGAAAAGTTAAAATAGAACGAAATGTCGCTCAAAATTGCGCAAACACGAAATGTCACATTACCGACATATGTAGTTGCTCTTCATCAGGTTTCTTCTTTCGACCATGCAATTGCTGACTCGAGAGAAATTACTACGTTTAGTAACTCGAAAATATTCATCGTTTTCTCTCAAAATGACAATTTTACTCGCCATGTGATCGCGACATTAAATCGCTATTTTAGCGCGTGCTACTGAATACAGTTGTTTTTCGCTATATAGCGCGGCATCCCTAAAAGTAACCAAAACTGAGTTTTCTAAATATATCTCAAAAACTACTGATAACAAGAAAGAAACAGTCAATAAAATATTTCTTACAAAGTAAATGCACATTCAAAATGTCATTTCCTTTACCATAGCTTTTCAATAATTCTTGAAAATTCTTAGAAAAGTCTGCAGATTGTGAATTCTGAAGCAAGACATGCTCTCACTTTGTGATAAATCTGGATAAATGTATTCTGACAGGGGCGTAGCTACCTGTACGCACGTACGCACGTGCGTACCTGATAAAGTCGAAAAAATAAGTAAAAATGAATAAAGTATAGGACCTTGATTTGGTGATGGTGCGTACCTGTGAAAAAGTCCTGGCTACGCCCATGGCTGATCCTCAAAAGACGATTTAATCGCTTTCAGCTCTCTTACCTACTAATATACCAAGTGTAAGAATACTCACCTTCAGAAGCGATCGAGGTCCGACAATATAAAATACTGTTTGCACGTGTTTAACGGAAAGCGAATGACACAAATAAAGGCACGCATAAGCATGACGCACGCAAAGAGTTGTGGGACAACGTTTCCTAGGAAACCATTGCATCTTCAGCATGGCTCGCAAAGGATTGTGGTAAAAAAACAGCGATTCCAGATTTTTTCTGCCTTTCTGGATTATGAACTGCTGCTCCGCTCACTTCGTTCGCTGCGCAGCAATAAGTACTTCGAATTCACAATTTATTTACAGTTGACGACTTCGTTGTCTCCAACGGAGAACCCTTGCAGACTGAGGGCTAATTAGGATTATAGATTGAAAAAGAAACCGGATCATTGATTCTAAGTTGCTCGTGAATTTCCGCATGTTCGTTTGACGTTTGATTATTCTGGGAGAATTCGCATCTGAAAGCAGTCAAAATAGTAGCACTGTTACCTTTACAAGTCCTCCCATCTTCATCTCCTTCCATCTTAAAACCAGCAGCGCAGCCGCATGCGTAGGATCCATCGCCTTGTTCTAGGCACGGCAGATCAGAAGTACAAACCTTTCCTTGATTTTCACACTCATCCGCGGCTGAAATAAATATTCATAAAATGAATTACTTTTAACTTATAACAAAATTATTGGATTCGAACTGGTGGGAGGTGTAGATGTTGGATATCTAGCCTGATAGACACTGGTCGGAACTGTCAATGATCACGGAGGGTTCTACAAGCATTTCTTGACTAAAGATAAGGCGGTGATTGACGTGACTTCCTACATCATGATATCAACATCCCAGGACTGGAAATCGCCTACGTTGGCTATGAAGAACTCCAGTTCAGAACTGCTTCTCATCTGTTGCATTAAAATAACTGTCACGTTCACGTACGAAACGACCTGTATCACATACATTTCCTGGCTATTGCTTATTTAAAGCAAAGAACTAAGTAAGTATCTCTTACAAATTATCATTAAATTACCACAAAAAGTTTCCTCAGACTTAAATTATTACTCCCTACAAATAGCTCTGACTAACTCCTCGGCAATAAAGAGATCGAGATTTTCATTCAAATGCAGTTTTGCTTGACGTTTTCACTGTTTTGAAACTGCATTTGAATTGAAGCTTATTAGTTCACTAACTAATTTTGATTACTGTGATGTTGCTGTAGACACAGATAGCGTAAAGCCAATTACAGAAAGCAATCTAGATAGGAATTTTTGCGGTAAAGTTTAGCCACGGCTCATACAATATTCTTGACTCCCCTTCCTTTAGTTCGGCATAGTCGGCTTTATCTTTTCCGAAGGTAGCCAATAGCCTTTTTAATCAGAGTAAAAACTTCATATTTTGGTCGAGTCTCAAATAATGACAAATATTGACTTTTGTAGCAGCTTGTTTGCAACAAGATACAAAGTATTTCCTGCAATATGCGATTGTACTATATTACTTCCATATTAGGAAGTAATTCACCACGCGTTAATCGCTTCTCTGTTAGGAGCTTCAGGACTTCCAGCTTGTCTGTTGTACTGGCATTAGTCGTTCTCAAGTCTGGTTGGTTATCAGCAAATTCGTTAGTTTATTGTGACAGGGTTTGGATCTGAAAGAAGTCAAAATTGCTCATCTACCTTCACAAGTCCTCGCATCTCCATCTCCTATCACCTTAAAACCAGAATCGCAGCCACATGCGAAAGATTCATCGTCTTGTTTAAGGCACTGTAGAGCAGAAGGACAGACGTCCCCTTTCTTATCGCACTCGTCCAAGGCTGAAATAGTTATTCATGAAATGAATTACTATTACCTTTAAAAACATTCTTGATTCTGATCGGCTATCTATGCGCCCTGTAGTATGGAAATTGTACTTGTATAGCTATTTTCTTTTCTTTTATTATTTTGCCTATTGCTTTTCTGAAACAAATAACTATCCTGATGCGAGATGCAGACTTGAATTGTCGAAGAATTCGAAGAAGTTTGATAATGATGGAGAACTAACTACATGTAGCTAATTACATGTATATCTGCCTGACCAGAACCAGGTGACGAAGCAGATGTGACATGTGTGGCACATGAAGCATGTGTGGCATGTGAATCAGGTGTAGGCATGTGTGGCATGGGTAGCATGTTTACCTTGTGTGGCATGTGAACCATGTGTGGCATGTGAATCATGTGTGGCATGTGAACCATGTGTGGCATGTGTTGCAAAGAATGTGTGACATGTATGGAATGTGTGTGCCATGTGAAGTATGTGTGGCATATGAAGCATGTGTGACATGGTGGCATGTGAAGCATGTGTGGCATGTGTGGCATGTTAAGCATGTGGGGCATGTATGGCATGTGAAGCATATGTGGCATGTTAAGCATGTGGGGCATGTATGGCATGTGAAGCATATGTGGCATGTGTGGCATGTGTAAAGCATGTGTGGCATGTGAAGCATGTGTGGCATGTTAAGCATGTGTGGCATGCATGGCATGTGAGGCATGTGTGGCATGTGTGACATGTGTGGCATGTGGACATGTGTGGCATGTGTGACATGTGTGAAGCATGTGTGAAGCATGTGTGGCATGTTAAGCATGTGTGGCATGTCAAGCATGTGTGACATGTGTGACATGAGTGACATGTGTGACATGTGTGGCATGTGAAGCATGTGTGGCATGTGAAGCATGTGTGGCATTTTGGCATGTGAAGCATGTGTGGCATGTGTGGCATGTGTAGCATGTGTGGCTTCGCATGTGTGGCGTGTGTGGCATGTGGAGCATGTGTGACATGTGTGGCATGTGAAGCATGTGTGGCATGTGAAGCATGTGTGGCATGTGAAGCATGTGTGGCATTGTGGCATGTGAAGCATGTGTGGCATGTGTGGCATGTGTAGTATGTGTGGCTTCGCATGTGTGGCGTGTGTGGCATGTGGAGCATGTGTGACATGTATGGCATGTGAAGCATGTGTAGCATGTGAAGCATGTGTAGCATGTGAAGCATGTGTGGTGTATGTAACATGTGTGACATATGAAGCATGTGTGGTGTGTGTGGCATGTGTGACATATGAAGCAGGTGTGGCATGTGAAGTATGTGTGGTGTGTGTGGCATGTGTGACATATGAAGCAGGTGTGGCATGTGAAGTATGTGTGGTGTATGTGGCATGTGTGACATATGAAGCAGGTGTGGCATGTGAAGTATGTGTGGTGTGTGTGGCATGTGTGATATATGAAGCAGGTGTGGCATGTGTGATATATGAAGCAGGTGTGGCATGTGAAGCATGTGTGGTGTGTGTGGCATGTGTGACATATGAAGCAGGTGTGGAATGTGAAGCATGTGTGGTGTGTGTGGTATGTGTGGCATATGAAGCAGGTGTGGCATGTGTGACAAATGAAGCAGGTGTGGCATGTGAAGTATGTGTGGCATGTAAAGCATGTGTTGCATGCGTCTCTGCTTTATTTCTTATGAAGTGTATCAACCACAGTTACGAAATGTTACAATTTGTTTGCATTTTCACAGACAACATTTTGTACTTAATGTACGGCTTATTTTTCATTGTACTCTGTTTTCTATACATACCTAATTAGTGACATGAACAATAATCAATGAATAGTCAGCTGAATAAACATTGAGTATTGCTACTACTCAATGACTGATGCAATAGGCCCACGAAATGTTAAGCCATTGATTAGTAAGTGATTTTATTGAGTAATGATCATTGATATCATAGTTTAGTCATGGGCATCACATTAAAGCTACAAATGCCAGACAAACAACATTCATCATCATCATCATCATGTCGAGCGCACTCGGATTCCAGTACAACATTATTTGCCGGTATATTTACCTACACAAGTCCTGTTATCCCCAGCTCCTTTCACTTTGTAACCAACATTGCAGCCACAAGCGTAAGATCCATCGTCTTGCTTACGACACTTTAACGGAGACCTGCAAAGATCCCCTTTCATAATGCACTTGTAATTGGCTGAAATAATAATGTAAAGTGACAAAAAATATTATACCATTGCTAGAAAAAGAAATCAACTGTGATGAAGGCTATTTCCACACACGCCAACAGATGAATAACCATTTTTAATCTACTCTAAAATTCCTGTTTTCCAGCAATGCAACACTAAGTACTTTTTGATAGTGTTTGAGTAAAATAGGAAAACTAATTTTGTGAATTTAAGGTGGCTCCAAATAGTTGTTTTGGGGTCACAGTTTCCTTTTTGAATGCACTTATACATTATCTTACTTTAGCTCAATGAAGCTGAATTTGATACCAGATGTTAGGCTTGGATGAAAATTCTGAGCGATGCTCTTTTTATGCTAATCGGCGTTTCCATAGCAACGGTAAACAAACATAGCGAAAAATAGTTTTTCCTAATTATCTTTCGATTTTAAGGCTACCCGCGACAAGCGAATAAATGCGCTATAATCTACACACATCCAACACACTAAATGGGAATAAAATTTCAAACAAATTAAACTGTTCGGTTTTGAATAAATCGCTAAAACATTTTAAACACGTGTTTTTTCATGTTTGATATATAAGCAGTCGAAACATTCCATAAGTCTCACAAATTAGAATCAGCTGGGTTTTCAGACTTAAATTATTTCTCCCTGCAAATAGCTCTGACTAACTCCTCGGCAATAAAGAGATCGAGCTTTTCATTCAAATGCAGTTTTGCTTGACGTTTTCACTCTTTTTAAACTGCATCTGGTATCAAATTCAGATTTAATGAGCTAAAGTAAGATTATGTATAGGCGCATTGAAAAATTGAAAGGTGACCCCAAAAAAAATACTTTGAGCCACCTTAAGTCAAATACGAATGTAAATTCCATAAAAGCTTGAAGGACAAAAAACGTGATAGTCCAAGGCTATCGACACGAAGATACACCCGATCTGCTGATTATACCTTGAGAGGAGAGTTCTGCATAGAGAGGATTTTTAATTGAATAAAAATAATGAAAGTGATTCGTATTTGACTTCGTTTACCTCAATGATGATTTTTAAATAAACTTAACTCACCACGCTGTACATTACATTGCTTTACAAACATCACTGATTAACCAAGGTAACGGGGACAATTCAGCCTGGAAGTCAGACGTACGTCTCTCTCATTATCTAATTATTTGATCGCTTTCAGCTTTACCACGGTGCCTTGCATTTCGCTCATTTCTAGTCGCTCACGCAAAGTGTCTCTCTCTCTTCACGGCTGACCACTTATAAGGCCTTCGAAGAAGGCAGGGGATAGGGTTTTACACCAGGATGGCGTCACGATTTTGAATCTCGCAGATTGGATTAACTCAGCGGTAATAAAAACTAGAAAAACAAAAACTGCCACCTTCTATCATAAAATAAAAAGATGTAGCAAAAATTTAAAAACGTTCTCTGGTCTGGTAAAAATTATATATATATGCAAAATTTGGGGGACAAACAAAGTGTATTATGGCAATTTCAAAATAGATAATTAGATATAACTAAGACCTTTCATGCCGCCCGCATTTCATTATTTGGTCTTTTTTACCATTGTCGTTTTAAACTTGATTTTACTCGATTGCGTTACTTTGCTGTTTGCAATGGTCTTGGCATTCAGGAGCTCTGTTCGTACTACTATTGCTTAGGGGCCCTGCTCGGGGACCTTGTTATGACATCACATTGACGTTGCGATCATTCGGGGGCCCTGAATAAGCCGAGAGCTTGAACTAGTACATTGTTATAGTTTTTTGCACGATTTGGATCTTACATTGCACCTTCGGGATGGAATCATTGCTGCGAGCCTTAGCGAGGAGGAACACTATTTGTGACTGACCGTGTGGGGTCTGGGCGGTATATATATGGACCCAACACTCGACAATTTTTTTCGGTGGCGATGATTTTGTGTAGCAGCAGTAGGTAGGATCAGCGGCAGTAGTTGCCGAATTGTGTGTGCGCAGTCCACATGGTCCCTCTGCCAGCTCCCTCTGCCCTGTTCGCGCTCGATTAGCGAAAAACAACCGTTATAGCGCGCGCTGAGATAGCGAATTAATGTCGCGATCACATGGCGAATAAATTAAATTGTCATAATTTTGAGAGAGAACGATGAATATTTTCGAGTTTCTGTGCGCGGCTGTTGAAACCCGCATTCATGTCATTTAGACGAAATTATGTATCGTGCTCGTTACTAAGATGTGTTTGAGCAATTTTGAGTGCCATTTCGTTCTTTTATAACTTGTAAAATGTGAATTTTTACATTTTTAAACTTTAGTTTGTAATTTGCAGACGCAATTTGACGACATTAAATTCTCGTTTTAGCGCACGCCAAGACAGTTGTTTTTCGTTAATTGAGCGCGACACACCTAATTGGGTAAATTATTGCATTATCCTTTGTTTCGTCGATCTAGCAGTTTTGCAGATGACGTTAGCGCGGCCGTGAAAGGTGAATAAATTTGCATTATTTTTATCAGATACATAAATTTGCAGCTTTCAGTACACGCGACCTACGAATAAACTTGATTTGTCAGACACAAATCTCCAACCACAAGTTATAACCAAATATCAGTAATTCAGAAACAAGATTAGTATTCACCGATTCAGTTTTGATACTTCAATTTTCTACTTCAGTTTGAATTCAGATTTATCATGCCAAACGCAATTCTATCAATCTCTTAAATATTTTAACTCCAAAATTTTCAGCTATTCTTTAAATAATTTTTTTATCGAAAAAATGTATATATAGAAATGGAATTGTTTTTAACTTTCATTTATTTTCAAGTATCAATTTATAATTATTGTAAATTATTACTATTATTGCTATTTTTAAATGAAGATATTTTCCCTCTTAAAATTTTTTATTAATATTAATAAAAGTACCAGCAGCGGGTGTTAGATGTAGAAATGGGTTCGTTTACACCTTTAGTGTTTGGAACCAATGGCGGAATGGGAAAGGAGTGTCAGCGGTTTTTAAAGCATCTCGCAGACAAGATAGCTCAGAAAGATACTGAGCCTTATCATATTGTAATTACTTGGCTCAGGACACAGATTTCATTTGAACTCTTAAGATCGGTACATGTATGCGTTAGAGGTTCGCGAACGCCGTTTCTTAGCAAGATAGAGCAATCCTTAGACTGTAAAATAAATGTAGCTAGTGCGGATATTTGAAATACACGGTTGCTTTTATATATATGCTTTTAAACTTAGGACGTTTTATTGGATACTGGTTTAGCCGTCATTATTATAATTCGATTGTATAATTTTAATATCTTTGCATCATGGAATTTGTAATCTTATAGAATTTTGAATTTTTGCGTTCGACGTTAGGAGAACGCAACCTAAACTCAACAAGCGAGAGGCCTAGGCACGAACATTTAGGGGAGAGAAACTCGATTTTGTGGGTGGGTCAAGTACCGGAAATACGTCGTAGCCTCTTCCGGCAAGGTGCGCGCGCACGTTTTTCTCCTTACGTTTACGTCATAGACTCATCCAGCAAGTTGCGCGCGCACATTGGTTTGCCATTTTTTCTCACCTCTGCTCTATTCGGTAAGTTTAATCTCTATCATTTTTGCAAGTAACTGCAGTGTTTTTACAACGAAGCTTGATCGGAAATATGTTTACTGCTTCTGAAAGGTACAGAAAGTCCTTTATTCCAGCTACAAATTAAAGAAGCGAATATGGCGCCTATTATCGTTCTGTGAGATGCCATCGATGAGAGAGAAGTCGGTAGAAAACAAACTAATACTAATTGATCATATGAGTCAGTGTACTTTGACCTATTGCGGTCACAAATACAAATACAACTAGCGGTTCCATATTGGAAGTGAAGTGCTGCCACATTTGGAAGTTTTAGTTTCGGCCTCGTGTAGTGATTATTAAGTTTTGCCGTTAAAACTTGGTTGTTGTGGAATTAGTGATGTAAGAGCTACGTCACGAATGTAAATTATCATTCAAGTAACTTGGAATACGTCTTCGTGAAATTCAGGAAGAATTACTTAGTGATGTATGCTTGACATCATGAATGAATATTACAAGTTATAAAAGAACGAAATACCACTCAAACAAGTCTCAAACACATAACATAACCATAACAAACATTCGAACGCACTTAATAATCCCTGATTACTGCTAGTTATTATCAATTATTGCGTTCGACGTTAGGAGAACGCAACCTAAACTCAACAAGCGAGAGGCCTGGGCACGAACATTTAGGGGAGAGAAACTCGATTTTGTGGGTGGGTCAAGTACCGGAAATACGTCGTAGCCTCTTCCGGCAAGGTGCGCGCGCACGTTTTTCTCCTTACGCCAGTTACGCGTATGTCATAGACTCATCCAGCAAGTTGCGCGCGCACATTGGTTTGCCATTTTTTCTCACCTCTGCTCTATTCGGTAAGTTTAATCTCTATCATTTTTGCAAGTAACTGCAGTGTTTTTACAAGGAAGCTTGATCGGAAACATGTTTACTGCTTCTGAAAGATACAGAAAGTCCTTTATTCCAGCTACAAAGAAGCGAATATGGCGCCTATTATCGTTCCGTGGGATGCCATCGATGAGAGAGAAGTCGGTTGAAAACAAACTAATACTAATTGATCATATGAGTCATTGTACTCTGACCTATTGCGGTCATAAATACAAATACAACTAGCGGTTCCATATTGGAAGTGAAGTGCTGCCACATTTGGAAGTTTAAGTTTCGGCCTCGTGTAGTGATTATTAAGTTTTGCCGTTAAAACTTGGTTGTTGTGGAATTCTTGATGTAAGGGCTACGTCACGAATGGAAATTATCAATCAAGTAACTTGGAATACGTCTTCGTGAAAATCAGGAAGAATTACTTAGTGATGTATGCTTGACATCATGAATGAATATTACAAGTTATAAAAGAACGAAATGTCACTCAAATAAGTCTCAAACACTTCTTACCCATAACAAACATTCGAACGCACTTAATAATCCCTGATTACTGCTAGTTTCTATTTTTATTTTTTGTAATTAAGATATTTTTTAAATTGTGAATAAAGTTGTTATTATTATTATTTTTATTATTATTATTATTATTATTATTATTATTATTATTTCATGACTCAACTCGCAGCACTTGACTTGCTATTAGCAACTTCTAGTTATTATGGATGTATTATGCCAAACCTACGGATAGTCACCTTTACTTGCCATTTTCTAGTTCGCATAAGTCGCATTGCAAAAGAGCAATTCCATATGGGGTAGCTTTAAGAATTAAGCGCAACTGTTCTACTGACGAATTTTAGCCAAATAGATGTGATGAATACAAGGGTTACTTAAAATCTCAAAATTACCCTGCGGACCTAGTGAACAGACAGTTCGACAAAGCTCTTAGTCTTCTAAGATCAGAACTTTTAAACAAAAAGATTAAATCTGACAAGAGAGCCTTTCCCCTGGCTCTTGATTACGATCCAATTTTGCCCGACATCCGAAACGTCATTACGAAGCACCTTCATTTATTACATTCCTCACCTCTTATGAGTGAAATTTTTCCAGCTAAATCTATTTTTCCAGCTTATCGCCGAACCAAAAATCCAAAAGAAATTTTAGCACCATTCAGATTTCGGTCTGTTACGGATGTATATCTTAATGAAGAAGAGGGGGGTCGTTTTAAATGTGGCAAAAGATGCGACCTTTGTAAAATATTTTTTTCTTCAAGATTCGAAATTCCAGAGTTCTGCCACGGGTCGTTATTATTCTATTCGCCAAAGTTTGTCATGTTCGTCTAAAAATGTGATTTATTTGGCCACCTGTAATAAATGCAATTTGCAATATGTAGGTTCTACATCCACCGAATTTAAAGTCCGATTCTAGCATGCTTAATAATAGGAGAACTTGTGAATTGGCGGTACATTTTAATAGTTCTGAACATAACATTTCACAAATTAGCTTTATTCTTATCGAACAAATTAGATCATTTCAAAATACATTTCACCTTGACCAATTGTTGCTCACCAGGGAGGCTTATTGGACAACCCAATTGTTTACGCTCAAACCGCATGGCCTTAACAATTTAGATCAAAACACCGCATTAACTACAATAATTAACGTACGTATCTTGCAAAAATAGGATTGCCTTTTCTTTTCCTTGTTTTATTTTTTGTACTGTTTGTAGTTGTTTGTAGTTGTTTTGTGCTAGAACGTTCTGTCGAGGGCACTTGGTAAGACGTGCTGAACCTGTCATTCCGACAGTGACCAATTAATATGATTATTCGGGGGCCCTCGACAGGGAGTTTGTATTGTTGGATTCCTTACATATTTCGTACTACGTTAATTTGTTAATTTGTTAATTTTTCCTCTCATGTTGTAATTGTTTTTGTTAGCGTTTAATTTTTTTTTTATAGTTTAGATCTTTGGCAGTATTGCGTAACCTTGCTCTCCTTTGTATGTCGTATATTAGTCACTATTTCTCTGTTTCAATCATAAATTAAGGTTTTTTATCACATCATGATTGTTATTTTTAGCGTTAAATTTTCCTTGTAATCTAGTTCTTTTGTTATGTTACGTAACCTCGTTTTCCTTTGTTTTTGTAGCTTAACGTATATAAGTCAGAACTTGTATAACTTAATCATTGTACATAGTTTTTAGTTTTTAATTCTTAGTAATTTTCTTAGTAGCTTTCGATGGCCAGTCTGTCGCTTGACCGACGGATATAAATGTGACGAGACAGAACCTTAAAAACTAAATACAGAAGATATTTATTCGCTTAAATTACAAAAAAATAAAGAATGTAAAAATGTATGTAATTTATGCGCTTTTTTGTAGTTATACTGATCTTTTAACGTCTCATTTTCTTACATAAACATGTGTTATAACAAAATAACAACAATTCGAAAATCGGCACCATCGTTGCCTGCTCGAGAAAAGACGCCACATTCGACCGGCACTGGGCACCAGGGTCAAAATACTTTAAAACACTTGCTTCACCGGGGTGGGCATAGCCTGTGAACAATAGCCCTTATCGTAGATGAGTACGCCACGCCAACATATCAGCGGTTTCTCGCTTTCTTGACCCTATAGTCTCGTTTTGATGTTTACTCTCATCGTCGTCAGAGGTTCTCGTAAACATCGAAACGAGACTGTAGGGTCACGAAAGCGAGAAACCGCTGATATGTTGGCGTGGCGTACTCATCTACGAAAGGGGCCATTAGGTAGGGTTAAAACAATTCCCCCAAAAGAAGCCTGTTCACAGGCTAGGGTGGGCATGACTTACAAGGTGGTGCCTACCACCGTGAAGTTGTATTTTGGCCCTCGTGCCAATGCCGGACGAGGTCTTTACGGTCAAACGTGGTGTCCTTTGATCGGTTACCACTGTAAAGACCACCTTCCTTGTCACTATGATACGTTGTAGGGTAAATGACTAAAATCGCACAAATTGCAATGAACACCATAAAAAGAAACGACACCAGGTAACGATTTTATTATCATGCAAGTTTTAGATAGCAGTTTACCCTGTTTACCCGTTTATTTTTTTTATTGTCATGCGACAGTCATGAATACCGTGGCTCTCATATTACGCTTGGGCCTTCTGCGATTTCTAGTATATGTGTAGTACTTCCCCGGGGGGGGGGGGGGGGGGGGGGGGGGAGGGGGGAGGGTACTCTCGACAATTTAGGGTAGGTGTGTGCCGCCAAGGTTCTCAAACCCTGACCCTATTTAAAGGTAGAAAATCGAGATTTGACACCCTTTTTAAGGCCCAATTCAGCCGTGTAGTATAGTTTTAACAGACCATACATACATACATACATACATACATACATACATACATACATACTTTATTTAATGTGGATATACTCTTAGCTTAAAAGCTAGTTTACAGGTATTCCAATTAATAACTAGTTAAAACCTAACAATTAAACAACACTAATAAAACAATACATCAAATAACACCACTGATTAAATACTAATTGAAACTATTATTACAATATTACAACCGCAGTCAAAATGCTAATTAAAACTAATATTACAAATTTACTTATCTCCGAAATTTAACGATATCATATCTTTTTCTTTTTTTCATATCTTTTTCGATCTTTTTCGACCTTTTTCAGACCATATCTTTTTCGTTTTGCGCGTTGGAGTGGATACTGCAGTTTAGTGACCCTATCTAAGGAATATCTATGGATCACAAAATTATACCAAAAAATACCAAAAAGGATACCCTATTTAAGAACTGAGCACCTAAAAAACCCTACCCTATCGGGCAGCACATACCTATATAGTGTATATAAGGGAGTACCCCCCCCCCCCCCCACGAGTTAAGTTAAGCTTATGTTTTCATTCAGCACTTGAAATGTAGAGAAGTACGGGCTTCACTGTACACTTCAAAGTAAGTAGATAAAGTAGAAAACAATTTCAGAAGCTGAGTTTCTGGAACTTACCTTTATTCCAATTGAAAAATTCTTGACAAGAAGGCAATCTTTGAATTCAACATAAGCTTAACTTACGCCATAAAAATTTTACGCTTTCAAACTTTCCTCGTACATTCATGTTTGCGGCGGCAGATTCCGGACACAATTTTCTGGATTTCCCATTCAAAGAACTTTTGAATCATTGAATATATTTTCTTCTTTCAGCTGGTAAATTTCAACTGACGAATTTCAAAGCGCTAAAACTTTTCATCACTTTCGTTGAACCCGTGAATTTGTCAGTGCAGCTTTGTCAGTGGCATCGTGTAAAGTTCATTCTTTCAGCCGCTTTGATTGGTTTTCCCTCGTCATATGATGAATGTTATGAGAACAAGCTACTTGATCGGCACAAAACTACAACAAAGTTCTCTCTTTCCAAACGCCTTTCATAGTTATTTCATAAAAGCAATAGAACACATTTTCTATGAGTTTACCGGCGTGATAAACCCACTTGGGATGTTGGGAGAACACTCGAAAAGCTTGTAAATCACTCGCCTGCGGCTCGTGATTTACAATCTTTTCTCGTGTTCTCCCAACATCCGCCGTGGGTTTATCACGCCAGTAAAATCATAGAAAATGTGTTCTATTGCTTAAGAAAGCTACACAATGCTATGCTCTTCAAGTTCGTTCTAATTTTTGATCAGCTGTGTTTAAAATCCTTATCACATATGACCAATCACACTAAGGCTCTTTTGGAGGGCTCCATTATAATTATTGTACTGTTTTCTTTTCAGTGTTTTACCAAACAAAAATGGGATGTTTGTTGCATTTTGACTGAGGCTGACCGTGGTACTGATTGAAAGAACTAAGCTTTTTGTGTTCCAAATTATGCTTAATTGAAATTGAACATTTTGCCATAAGGTTGTCGAGGATGAGACAGGAAACAGACATTATTTTATAAATCTAAAAAACAAGCCGTCATTTCTAGCTAAGATAAACTGAGCAGCGGACTTGGAGGGTTGTATCGTCCATTATCCTTCAGTTTTACGAGCCGATATAAGTGTGCGTGGATGAAAATGTTATTTTCAATATTTTGTCTTCCCTACCTCTGCATTCCTTCTCAATGACTGTCTTTAGAAATTTGGCTATGTTTAATTGGATGTTCACCGCCATTGCCCACTTCGCACCTTTCTTCCTCAAATTCTCAATCCTGGACTTCGCTGCTTGATAATCTTCCATCATCTTCCTGCATGATGGAGCGGCCTTGTCGTGGGCAGTTGACAACCAGTCTTTAGACGAAGCTGCAAACAGTGGATTGAGAATATTAAGAATGTTATTGTACCGATTATATTTGACACTGAGTCTTCGATGTTATCGATATTTGCGTGGAGAATCGCCTTTATTAGTGATTTCGGTTTCAATAATTAATCCATCATATAATTCCGCTGCCTGATCGTAGTTAACCTAAAGGCCTGTTTATACAGAGCGCGACCACGAACGCGACCGTTGCGACTTTCGGCTCGAAAGTTCGCAAGTACCACCCTTCATACAGTACGCGGTAATTCGGGCTGTGACAGTCAGTAGCATTTTTATTTTTCTCCGCGTCTTTAAAATCACGACGACCTTTGTCGATACACATTGAGTGTTTTTCAACTTCCACAATGAGCAGTTCAGTTTTGTGCGACATGTTGTCATGACAACCGGGCGCTGATTTGTTGACAAGGAATAGTTCGTGCGACCATCGCATAAAAATTCGCTCTTGAGGCAATCTCTGCGACGAATTTTCTGCCGCGTTCGTGGTTGCTTTTGGTATAAACGGATTCATACAAATTGCTTAAAGAATCTGACCCACCCAGTTTGCATTGCGCGCTTACGTTGGTTCATCCGCCATTTTCAGGGTCCCCGAAAATACGAACGCGTAATCCAATGCGAACGCGTTAATCGTACAAATTACTCAACAAAGAAAATCAGGAGTGTATTTTCGCACAGTTAAAACAGTAAGGTCCTCTGGCATTAGCACTTTACTCTTAAGCTAACAAAATTCAAAGATCACTTCGCATAATGATAATTTCAACTTCGCGAAAAAGTCCAGAAACACAAACTAATTTTGTCAATTCTGTGCAATAATTATACTACTGCTTTTAAGATTTTTAGACCATCAGCTGACAAAATAGCCTGATTCATCGGTTTTTTCTGGTTTTAAAGACTGAACGATTGCTATACAACTAAACGTTCGGTTTTCGTAAAGAAATCGTTAGATGCGTTTGTGCCGCCAGAACACTGTAAAGAACAGAAAAAAATATATATATATAAAAATCTTACAGTGATAATCGATTACCCCCAATGAATTGTGAATGAAGAAACATATCACCAGCAAAACGAGAATCCGTTTGATAACAATTACCATTTTCTGGGACACTTTCAAAGCTTTGTTGCGATGCTTGACCAGTTGAACATTTGTGATACTTGGTCTCCAATTATCTTTGTTTTCGTGATTATAAATAGCAGAATTAGTTAACGTAGGTTAATTACACAATTAGAGTGGACGCTTTCCCAGTTGTGCTTCAAACAGTGATTGTTAAGTTTAGATAAAAGCGACAAAAGCCGTTATGAAAGTCGTAATACGCCGTACAGACAGCAAAAATTGTTGGAAAGTTGTTGAGGTCATGATTTTCGTTGGCCACGCTAACAATTGCCGTCGGTGACACAAGCGTCTTACGTTATCTCATTCGCGCGCACTTGCGTAAATGCGCGCGAGCTCGCGCAAACTGAGACAGGACCTGTCAAACGAGAGCAAGATTATACACAGTAAAAATATTAAAACGAACCACGATCCATTGATCTGTTGTAATGCAAATGAGCAGAGTTAACCGTGAAAAGGGCTATTATAAATCGCTTTTCATTCTATGCATTGAATGAACAAACACATAAAAATGGACAACACAATCTTCTTTCGAAAACTTTTATTCAAATCTCCATTAGTTTATGTTTAAAAGCAAAACGCGTACCATTTAGAGCGCTTCGAGTTCATTTACCGTGGATGAAATTCAAAAAATCGATACAATTCAATTTAAGCACGTTTTAAAAACAATTGTCCAAAACTATACAAGAACACAAGAAAAGTCAATCACAGATTGATATCAACATAAATTCCTATCGAAAAATGTAATCTGTTTTACCTTTAAGTCCCTCGCTTGCTTGGAATTCTTTAAATCTCCGCTTCTTTGGTTGTGAAATCCGTCATGAAAACAAACATCTCGGATGTTGTGTGGCGTCATACGCGCATGTTTTGCGACGTCATACGCGCCCGCGAACTAGCCCTGTCCAACACGTCGGGCGGCGGTGTGCATCCCGCGAAACATTCCGCTAGCCATGACCATAAAAAATGACAGGCATATGTTTAGTTCTATAAGTATGGGGTTCCGCGCGGGCCTTCCGCCCGCAGAGCTCCGCTGTAACTGGCTAAGTTTCGCGCTCTTTTCATGTTACACTGTGATCAAAGTTTAAGTTCTCCTTGGCTCAGTTTCGAAATTAACGAGAAAAATAAAGTTCTCAAAAATCTATGAAAGGTGTTTATAGACCTTCTGCAGCCTTAAAGCGCTAAATTATTCCTCTATTTTGCAAACGACAGAGCCTCGGTAATGAAACTATTTTGCGCTATTACGCGATGTAGCCTCAATCAGCAAAACGTTTTGTTTCATTGGCTCCTATTCTCCTTTCAAAATTTCAACAAAACTTCAAGTCAAACTTGACTAGTCATCACCTAGGGATAAAATCCAAGGAAAGGCCATGTTGTTATTTCCACTCAAACTCTCGTTGAATTGTTTACCTGCGAAAATCTTTTGCCAGTGGCTATTTTTGCGAAGAAAAAAGGGCTATAACAACAACAACAGAAAAACAACTGTTCGGGTTAAATCAACTAAAGTCAAAATGGAGAATAGAGATGATCAAAGCGTTTTTGTATTCTGCTGACGTAGTCAGTGAAGCTGATTTCCTTTTCGAAACGGTCGATGCCATTTTTTAACGGTCGATGCCATCATTGGCATTCATTAGTAACCAAGCCTTTTGTAATGGTCGATGCTATTTCTCTCTAGTTTATGCCTGGATTGGGACGAAAGTAGGCTATCATTATTAATTAGATAAAATTGGGCCTAGGTAAAGCAATTATTAGATCTAAGCTAGATTCGCGGTTAGGTAAGATTTAGGGTTAGGGTGACCCGTTATTGATATATATTAAGAAAAGCACCTTTTATAATTAAATTTTTCTGGGGTTTGCCGGATCAACCCAGTGGTCTAGTGTTGAAGGAGAGATCACGTTAGCATGCAGAGGTTCCGGGTTCAATTCCAGATAATTAATTGCATTTTTCTTTTTACTGATAGAAAAAAATAATTCTTAAGTTGGTGAAATGTCGCTATAATGGCACCGACCGTTTACGAAAGGCAAATTTGCGTCAGCATAGTCCGAGGGTGTCAAATCGGGTTGTTCGCACTTGTCAAGTGGAGGCGTTCGGCCGTACGGCCGTACGGCCGCATTATTTATCTGAGGCAAAATACCACAGGGAACCCACGTCGTTATTTTTGAAAATTACTCTTAAAACCCCCAGAAAAAGCACATAAAACTCTAAAATGCGTATGCTGGCTCAATATGTTATAGTTGAGATGTAGAATTACCAAAGAATCGCATATAAGCGACCCAGGGAATCTCAACACAATTATGCTCGATATACTCATTCTTCTCAATCTGTAAGACACCAACCCTGGAGCCAAGGAACTCCTCACAAACAATGAGGACCCTTCCAGTTGGAACGCAGTAGACATCGATCACAGTTGAGCAAACCATCAAAATTCATGCCAAGTCCCGTTCTGGAATTATAGGATTTCAGCAGACGAGTCTTTGTATTATCGCTGGTGCAAGACAAGGCACAGCCGGGCGAGTTATATGCAAGTCACGAAGGAATTGATTGATATGGATGACCCAGTATTTACAATGCACAAGGAGATGAGACCGTCACACTTAAAGGTTAAATGAACCAAAAATTAGACATTTTTCTTTTTGTCCAATATTGGTGCAACATGTCTAATGGGTACCAAATTAGCATATTCGGAAGTTTGAAACTAATTGGACTTGGCATCGCAGAGATATTGGACAATGTTGGAAGTTGAAAAATGCGACTTTATGACCTTCATAATCGAAGAGCGATCAGGAAAATTGTCGGAAAGTAACGTCACTTTTGACCACCTCAAAACAGTCAAGGTTTGAAGGTGAAAACAATTGTCGGTTCTCACTAGGGCTCTTACGTGCACTTGAAGTGCACTTGATACGTTCTTGCATTGTGAACTCCTTTTCTGAGAGCGTTTTCTAAGTCTGACTTACGTTTCAGTAGAAGCACTCATCTGATTTATTTACACGTTTAAATCTCTTTGTAAAATAATCAAAGAGGTAAAAATTAATATCAGCTGAATGTAACTAGAAAGTTAAATAATTTACAATAGTTCATTTTTTATAAGTTCAATATTTCCCTTCTTTTTTTAACAAAAACGTCTTTTTAAATGGCACGTGCTGTTGGTTTGTTAATAGGGAACTTACGCAACCGAGGACGGCAACGCCAAGGAAAACGTCACTCGAAAAAAAGGAATCGCGCTATTTTAAACTACTTTGTAATTGTTTTAATTTGTTTAATTTGTCTAACATGACTGGATTGTCTAGGAGCTAAATTTTGTAGGGCCAGCCTTAAAGTTCAAATATAGAAAAGAAAATTAACCGTCGTGTGTTCACGTTCTTCACAAAACCTATTCTTGGCTTTCACATGACGTCATACAAATTAAAAAAATCTAAAGAAAACGTCCTACAAAGCTGTTTCCAACATGGTATGTGGATACAAGTGTTATAATCTTTCACAAAAAGTTTCAGGTTTTAACGACGTTTTGCTTCCGATTTACAAAGATTTTAAATGTGTCACGCAATGCGTCACGCTATTTCAGATAAGCCGCGAAAACAAACAAAATTGAATCAGCTGAAAGTTATTGTTTGCATTATAAGTGCTTATAAGCCAAGTTAATTGAGCTTATAGCAAATACAATATTTTTGGATGTAATTTTTGGTGTAATTAAGACTTTGAATTTTTGGCCGCCATCTTTGTGCCCTCTCAGGGGCACAAAGATGGCCGCTCCGTACATTTCTTAGTAAAAATACCTCAGTTTCAATGAGGCGCTGAGCGCACTCTCTGAGAACGTTTGAATCCATTAAAAACTGAAGATGTGCCACCGTAATCGAGATCGAGAGACTGTCGTGTTATAGTAACGTGTGTTTTATCGATCACGTGATCACGTAGGACAAGGAACGCCTGGCGAAAAGTGTTTCGCAAGTCATTGAGCGTTCGCAAGTCATTGAGTGTTCGCAAGTCATCATGGAGTGTTTGCAAATCATGGAGTGTTGCGTGACATCATACGGCAACGAGAGAAGCAGCGGGTTTAAAAGTCGGTACGAGCCTACAAACTTGTTTCATAAGTAATCTTACAAACATTAGTGTACTAATGTGTTTTTAAAAGTAATAATGCACAAAGTAGTGGGTTTAAAAGTCGGCACGAGCCTGTAAACTTGTTTCAAAAGTTACTTTACAAAGAACGACGTGTTTTTAAAAGTAGTAATGCATAAAAATATGTTATTTAGAAAGTCAAAAGGCAGAAGTAACACATGTCTAATTTTGACCCTGAAAACGCGCCATAGGGGCGCAAATGATTTCCACAGGGAACGAGCTCTCTGCGTTTTGGTTTACGATTCTGGCGGAGTCACGGGAGACTTCAAAGACACGCAAGTAAGATCTCAAGTTTCAGATTTTAGTTGTATTGGAAGGCGTATTTCAAGCCAACGTAGGGTAAAAATTCTACTTTGAGAAAGAAAAGGTTGTACTCTAATTCTCAGGCTTAGCCAATCAAAAACACTACAGCCAAAACAATGCCTGCACGTGCGTTTTATATTTTGGTACATTTCCTTGCCGTTCCCTGCAACACAATAACGTCAAATGATCAAAGATTTTGTGGAGAACGTGAACACATGACGGTTAATTTTCTTTTTTCTATTTGAAATTTAAAGTTGTCACTATGAATTTAACAGTTTACCTTCACAACAGTTACCGCGTAAGCGGAGATGATTGACAGACATGGTAGTTAACTTGTCTAAACTACCTAGCGAGGTGGTTTGAAAAAAACCTAACATTAAAGATATATATTATATGGACAGATGAGAAGTTTCTCGAAGCAAGATTTTATCGCTCGAAGCTCTTCGATTCCTACCATAACACGGGTTCAAGCTCCTCGGCCACTTTTTTCAATGCGAAAACAGTGGATACGCAGGCTCATTTCTGCTGATTCTGCTGAATCCTACAATTTCAGAACGGGACTTGGCTTTATTTGGGACAAAATGCAATAGATATAGAACCCCAAGACCACAGTCCCAGTCATACCAAGGGTAAGACACACAAAACCAAAGCTCTCTGGACTGACTCCATTGAGAAAATAGAACCATAACACCAATGAACGATGGAGATGAGGAAACAGAGCTTGGATAGACAAGAAGACTAAGGAAGTGGAGAACTATACAATGCATGGAAGAAAAAGGGGAAAGAATGGAATGTAAGCGCAACTACAAGCCCCCAAGTGAAGAGAAATGTAGAAACGCAAGAAGATGAATTGAAGAAGGAGTTAAAAAAAACGTCGTAAGCATTTTGATTAAAAACAAACAAAACAAAAAACAAAACAAACCAAACCAAAACATAAACAACCTAACATTATTGATCATTTTTTTTTTTTTGGATATAAAGCAAAAGACACGAACAGCCCAACCTAAAATCACAAACCGAGAATGAACGAACGGAAGAGCAACCAAAATGACGCACCGAAAAGCGGAGCACAACTGAAAGGACAGCTGAAACTATGAATCTCCGAACGACAAGGCGGCCGCCACCCGAACGTAAAAACCCGCAAGCAACAAAGAGAAGGACTGAACGAATCCCTTGTGCTAGAAGAAAAAGGATAGTGACAAAGAAAGAGCCCTTAAAATGTGGCTTAAGTTAACATTTATATTAAAACATTAGAGTTTCACCCTAAATGTTTTAATACCTGTTGCAAACCATTAATTTAAAATGTTTGGACTAATGGGCGAAATAGTTTGTTTGCGCCAAACCGCAACTTACAACAAAAGGTCCTACTTTGTTTATGTAAAAAATAACAGACACGAACAGCTCAACTCAAAATCGAAAACCGAGGATCAACAAACGGAACGACAGCCAAAATGACGCACAGAACATCAGGGAACAATTGACAGTTCAACTGAACCCATGAATCACTGAACGACAAGATGACCGACAACCGAACGCAAAACCAGCAAACGAAAGAGAGAAGGACTGTACGAATCCTTTATGTTAAACCTGTTGATGGTTTGCTCAATTGTGATGTCCATTGCGTTCCTACTGGAACGGACCTCTGATCGGTTGACACTGAAACTATTGTTTGTGAGGAGTTCCTTGGCTCCAGGGTGGGTGTCTTCCAGATGGAGAAGAATGAGTAGGTAGACTGTGGTACTGATCGAGCATAATTATGTCGAAGAAATACCCTGTTGGGGTTTATATGCGAGACTTTGGTGTATGTACATTTCAACTATAACATATTGACGTAGTATACCCATTTTAGAAATTTATGTGCCTTTTCTGGGGGTTTTAAGGTGTTTCCCTCTAGTTTCTCAAGAGTAACTTATACAGCTACAAATAAAATTACTTTGAATTCTACAATGTTTGTCTTTTTATTGTGCCTGAAAGTGAAAGCCGTCAAGTGGACATCCCAGCATGCCACAGAAAAAGTGACACAAATATTTACTTTAATACCAGGAAGGTGATAAAAACAAATGTAGCGGACCCCGGAAGCGATTCCGTAAAAGTTGAAAACAACTAATGGACTTTAAAAAACGTGTGGTGAACCCTGCTCTTTATCTTGGCAAATTGTTTTTAGACTGTATTTTTGGTGATCGTGGGAGAGCTATCAGGGCCGATAATGGCTCTGTTGTGATGATTTTGTAATTCTCTGTTTTCGAATTGCCCATAATACACTTTGGTTGCCCCCAAATTTTGCAAAAAATATTGTTTGTAAATGCTCTTGGGAATATACAGTCCTCCCAAGAGCATTTACAAAGTAACAATAGTTTATGCAAAATCTGGGGGGGGGGGGGGGGGGGGGTGGGCAAACAAATTGTATTATGGGCAATTCGAAAATAGAGAATTAAAATTACATAAATTACATTAAAAAAAATTACATCAAATAAATTACATCATTCGTTATTTATTTTAGAGATTGTTGATGCTGCGAAGCGAAGCATCATATGTTATCGTGTTTGAGTGAAAGATAGTTCGCCAACGAAGCACATCAGGTAATTTCCGTAAACTCTACGAGAAGCACAACAGCCAATCAAACGAAGATTTCACTGAGGCGACAAATTATCGGTGTATCGATTGGTGCTCGTTTTGCCCCAGAAGCCACTGCGCGCCTTACTAACGAACATCGGTTTCTCCAGACAATTGCACGACTCTGCACGACAATCATGACAGCACATCAAAAGAAGCGTTCACTGAGACGACAAAAGATCGATGTCATATCAACAGATCGGTTTTTAATCGATTACAACCGGGATGCAGCACGCCTGCCGACGAACATGTGACGATTTACTCGAGTTCGAGTGCATTTTCTTTTTTACCGCACCATTTGCATGTGTTGAGTCACTGACGTCACAAAATCTTCAGACCAACTCGATCCAACTCTCAGAGTTCGGTCCCGGTCATTTTTGAATTGAGTAATAGCGGCAAGCCGAATACGAAATGTAAAGTAAAAATAATAGCACTTCCCGTACGAGTTTTTGACTTGAAACTTCGCAAGGTAAATAACGAGTACTTATATTTTCAAAATATGAAGAGAACAGAAAATGTATATTTTTGATCATTGTGGCACTTTTAGCTTAGTTTTCACTAGCGACATAAGAATAAGTAAGCATAAACGAAATCATAAAAACGTTTATTGTGAATAAAAACGGGCCCGACATAAGCATAAACATAAGCGCAATAACAGCGCACAAATCACATGTTTAGTGGTGCTTTACATTCACTTATGAGAATGGGATTGGACGTCAGCTTATGAAGGCGTCTCAGTCAGCCGCTATTGGTCCACTGTTGATCTCATCTCCCCCACCCCACCCATGAACAATGTATGACACTGAGGGTGGTCACAGGCAGGGTTTTGTTACTTCCTTATATCTACGTGGTCTGAGCAAATTCGTACGCTGCTATTTGAAGCACGCGAAGGGAGGGAACGAAAACAACAGACGGCGCACCTGTTTTTGCTTCCTACCGTTGGAAGAGCAACACGCTGATGAACTGTAATTATCGTTTAATAGAGATTCGGGAATAGAAAACAACTATTGCAAAGCTAAGCAAAGCGAATTTATTGCAAAATAAAGGAATGACAAACCTCAGGAAACTGCACATAAATGCCAGGATGCTAGTTACAATTGTTTCTGTTTTTGTTAATTTAAAAGAGTTAAGATAAACACTTTTGAGTGGGCTGTTTTTATTATTTAATATATGCGCAAAGATAGTACAGTTTAAATTCTCAAATTGAATATAAACGGTTTACAAAGAGAGTAACCGAAACGGAAATCAAATCAATCATAGCTTAGTGTTTCAGTGTTGAAGATGATATCGAGACAGTAATACTACAGTGTTGGAGACTCTTTGCTTTTTCTTACAAAAGACCTGCATGTCTGTTACTGAAAAAAAAAATTGAAGTTAAAAAAATAAGTATCGCTTGGAAGAAAAAGGCTTATTTTTCGAAAATAAATTTTGGATCGGTTGAAAGAAAAAAAAAATAAAAGGACGGTTCACGTTAGCAAAGCAAGCAACAGGTCCTTATGCAATGAAGGCCAGGCGCACAAGGTATCCCACGATAAAGGAGCCCAGGTAAATGCCGAAAGAACAGGAATGGGCCGAGGCAGCTCCTGCAAAGGGGAGAGCTGAAACAAAAGAAAAATATAACATTAAAATTCAATGTATTTTTTTTTTTAATTTTATTCGTTTTATAACCGTTTATTTTAACCCATTCGACACCTCAAACGCCCGAAATCGTCCGTAAAGGTACCACGGTCCTTTTACCATTTGTGACGTCAGACATTTTTACGACAAAGGATTATTTTATAACTAGTAGCTCATGCAGGAGGAAGAATTTTTTCGAAAAGTGCCCAAATGAGAGATATCTCAATAAACTGAGCCAATGTTTCACGCGAAAAACCTGTCAGGTTTGACAGGCAAAATCGAAGGAATTAATATGGTCTTCCTGCTAAAAAAAATTCACCTCCTTCAGCGTTTTCTAGGAAACTTTTACTCACCATAAAAAAATGCAAGTGAAAGGCCAACATTGAGGGGAAGAAAAGGAAATAGGAACGAAAAAGAACGGGGAGTAAAAAAGAATAAAAAGAAAAGTATGCATGTCCAAAACCAAAAGTCGATATATTTGACCCAGATAGGAAAGTCAGAAAATGCCAGTCAGAAGATGGCATTAGTGGCTTCAAATTGCCGTTTCCCACTAAATTTCTAGAAGTTAGTGGGTTAATATGAAATTTGCCCAAGCTCACTTAAAATCATAGTTTCGAATACTGTCATCTTTCAAGGTGAAAGATGACAGTTGAATGTTGGTTGATAAGCTATTGCTTTAAACAAGCAAACATGATGTTTAATACGCTCGATATTATGCTCATTTCTCTAGCCTTTAAGGCCAAATTAAACACGATACGTCCGAGTAAAATGATTTTGTTATGGTAAAAAGCAAATAGATTTCAGTTCGCCAAATGATATATCCTCTGATAAATAATGGTTTGACGTCATAGCGTGGTCACAACAGAGTAAGAAATTACGAGCGAAGCGAGTAATTCCTCACTCTGACTGAAATTTATTTGTTAAATATACCAAACTGAAATTGAAATTGAAAACTCAAACTGAAATTTATCCCGTTAAATATACCAGAACATTCAACCGTACTTAGCATTTGTCAGAACTGGCTGACCCATCAAAATGATGCACGCTATCTGCGAAATGATCAGTTTGAACGGCGCGGGACGGACAAATGAGTTCTGACAAATGGTAAGCGTCTTAACACTTGCCTATGTATAATTTCATGATGTTGGAGCCCAGGTTTGTCAAGTCAAGGCTCACCTCTTATACACTTTCCTTTAGTGGCCTTGCTCTTCTGGTATCCTTTTTTGCATCTGCATTTTCCATCGTAGCATATTTCGTGCGCCTGGCACTTGACGTTGAAACATTTACTTGCTGTGATGAAGGGAAAAACATAAACAACATAATACGCACATGTTTTAATTTGCTGGTCATTATTGATCAATAGAATTAGTATAGAGAGAATATGACTTATCCAGCAAAACATTGTACCTCTTCTCGTGAGTAATTTTCTGTATGCCTACAAACACTGATTAAACGTCTGATCCCTTATATCCCTTATAACCCTGAATAACCTGTGTTATTATTGTATTGTATTATCATTGTATTGTATCAATTGTATTACCATTGTATTGTATTGTATTGCATTGCATTGCATTGCGTTGCATTGCATTACATTGCATTGCATTGTATTTTATTGTATTGTCATTATTGTATTGTGTTGTATTGTATTGTATTATTATTGCACTGCATTGTACATTATATTGCATTGCATTGCATTGTATTGTATTGTATTGTATTGCATTGTATTGCATTGCATTGCATTGTATTGTATTGCATTGTATTGCATTACATTACATTGTACTGCATTGCATTGCATTGTATTGCATTGCATTGCATTGCATTGTATTGTATTGTACTGTATTGTATTGTATTGACGGTATTGTACTGTAATGTACTGTACTGTACTGTACTGTATTGTATTGTATTGTATTGTATTGTATTGTATTGTATTGTATTGTATTGTATTGTATTGTATTGTTATTATTGTATTGTAGACCGCGCTTGGATATTTTGCGTGTTCTCTTTTTCTTATAACACGACATGACGTAACTGTCGAATAATAAAGTATTATAAGGTATTGTTTTGTGTTGTATTCTATTCTATTGTCATTATTGTATTGCAGACTGCGACATAAAACCTACCCGGCTTGCAGTCACTTCCACTCCTTACGTATCCTTCTTTGCAGTGACATTCATACTTTCCTTCTGCGTTTTCACATCTTTCATTTCTTTTGCACGCGTTTTCATTTCCTTCGCATTCGTCTATATCTAATTTAAAGATTGATTTTGTAAATAGAGATGAAAGATAGATTATTCGATTTGTAAAATAAAGTCTTGCTTTGTTTGATTTCTAACATGCGGCGTTGCCCACTGTAACTGAAACTGTTTTTGCCATTTTTTTTTATTAAACATTGATCAAAGTGAATTATAGTTCAATGTAAAACAAATATGGTAAATCTGTTTTTAGATTTGGGAGCAACTGTGTTTGCAAACAGATTCTGTTTGGAGATGATCAACGTAGGAGTGTGCATTCCTATACAATGAAGGCCAAGGCTATTTTTAGATCCCCGTTACATAACAAGCCATCAAATTTACAAGGTATGAAGGGTGGAGTGGCTACATTCATGTAAGTTTCAAATTGATACAGCCAACGTTTCCGTGTAAAAAAGAAAAGCTATAAACATTTTTTGATTTGGTTTAATCAGAACTAGAGCAACGCCTCAATTTTGTTTTTTTTCTTTACGATAATTTTATATACCTGTCAATATTTTCCCATTGCACTAGTAATTAGGCATAAAAAATGTATAAATTTTTCGAGTTTATTGTGCCCGAGTTTAGACCTAAGAAGAGTCTTACATAGCACTTGTACCTTCACAAGTCCTCGCGTCTCCTTCTCCTACCACCGCATAACCATGTAAAGCGCAGCCACATTCATTTGTGTCAAAAAGGCACGTAAGAGCAGGAGGACAAATATCATTATTCTTCTCAACGCACGAGTCCCTCGCTGAAAAAAAAAATTCACGTGAACGAGCATTTCTTATGTGACTTCCAAATAAAAATGATTGTAGTAAAGGTAGAGAGAGTTCTTTAAATTGGTTAGAGTACCTAGAGCAAGGTCGGTGTTTGTCACGACAGGCATGCGTACGCATTTGACACAGCGGCGCAAGAGCCCACAGCCATTGAATTAGTTTTCGGACCAGCAACAAGCACTTTCGCCTATTTAATAACCTAAATCGCCTATTTTTTTAGTAGATAACATAAGAACCTTTTTAGGCTAACTTGGAGAAATGATGGTTGTTATATCTGAGGTTATTAGTACTTCGAATTCACAATTTATTTACAGTTGACTTCGTTGTCTCCAACGGAGAACTCTTGAAGACTGTGGGCTAATTAGGATTATAGATTGAAAAAGAAACTGGATCGAGAAAGATCATTGATTCTAAGTTGTTGTTCATAAATTTCACCATGTTCTTTTGACGTTTGATTATTCTGGCAGAATTCGAATTTGAAAGCAGTCAAAATATTACTTTTACCTTTACAAGTCCTCGCATCTCCATCTCCTGCCATCTTAAAACCAGCAGCGCAACCACATGCGTAGGATCCATCGCCTTGTTCTAGGCACGGCAGATCAGAAGTACAAATCTTTCCTTGCTTTTCACACTCGTCCATGGCTGAAATAGTTATTCATAAAATGAATTACTCTTAACTTACAACAAAAATATTGAATTTGAACTGGTGGAAGGTGCAGATGTTGGATATCTAGCCTGATAGACACTGGTAAGAACTGTCGCTGATCACGGAGAGTTCTACAAGCATTTCTTGGCTAAAGGTAAGGAGGTGATTAACGTGACATCCTACATCATGATATCAGCATCCCACTGACTGGAAATCGCCTACGTTGGCTATGAAGAACTCCAGTTCAGAACTGCTTCTCATCTGTTGTATTTAAAAAAAACTGTCAAGTTCATGTACAAAGTGAATATGTGAATAAAAAAAAAATGAATGAAATGAGTAGTGATTCTCGGTCACTTACTGACGATGGTCGGTTTTTGTTTTCACAAGTTTGGATGATTTATATCTTGAGAGATAATTCAAAGTACTGCTATTTTTAAAACTGAGTTGCTTGAATTTTCACTTGACTGTTTTTTTGTTTATATATGTGGCATCGCTAATAAGGTTCTGAACTTCGGAGTGCGTTAACTTTTCATCATCTCGACAACTGACTAGATCGGAGTTGTCTTGTGGAATTTCGAGGTTTTCTATCCTTGTTTTTATCTCGTTAATGCGCATGCGCATTAGCGAGATTTCGAAATTGAGTACGAAAAAGGGGCAAAAGTTGTTAACAACATTTTGTGGACTTTTGTCCGGGGGGGGGCTTCTTCTTCCTTCTTTATAGAAGCTATATTAGGGCATTGAGGGTATGGTTGGTTAAACCGGTTAGGATTTCAAGAAGGGCGTCACATACTGCCACTAAAATTTTTGGTGAGCACCCCCGGACCTATTGTTAATTTCCCAAGGGTATCGGGATGTCAGAACTTGTCATGAACTTGTCATATCTCACATTACGTTACCGCAAAGGTATTAAGGCCTTCTTTAAGTTTCGATATCTCACGTTACTTATCAGTTTCAATCATTTGTCGTAAAGCCATTGAAGCTGCTTTAGAAGGGATGCGTTGTCTTGGGAAACGCAGTTTGAGAATTTCATGGTGTATTTTTACGAATGGAGACGTTTTAAGAAAGTTAAATGGGACAGGAAAGTTTGTGTTTTAATATGAGCGATATGGCAGAGCAAAATAGCATGAACTTTGCGTTTTTTGAGGAGCACCCCCGGACCTATTGTTAATTTCCCTAGGGTATTGGGATGTCATGAACTTGTCATAATTATCTCACGCTAAGTCACCACAAAGACATTAGAGTTCTTATTTAGTTTCGATATCTCACGTTACCTACGGTATCAATGATCTTTCAAATTTCAAATCATTGCCATTAATAGATTTAGGTGCATTGGTAAAATGTATTGACGGTGATAAAAATTGCGCTTTGATTATGCAATAGTATGCAAGGGACCTCGTGATTTTGCAGACTTAGTCAAACTATTTCTTGTTTGCTGCAATTCTCTCTACCGTTCTATTCGTATACAAGTAAAATTTTGTTCTTGACAAAACAAGCATTTTAACAACCATTTTATAAGCGATCTGAGCGTTTCAATTCAAGACAGACATTGGAACTTATTATAACGGACTTAATTGAGAAGATATTATTTGAGTGCCAATACGAAGAAAATATCAAGAAGTGGTTAGGATTTTATCGCATACTGCCACTAAAATTTTTGGGGAGTACTCCCGGACCTATGTTAATTTCCCTAGGGAATTGGCATGTCATAATTTTTTTTTTAAGTTTTGATGTATAGCGTTACATATCAATCTTTCAAATTTGTTTTTACGTGGATGTGTCCGAGACGGCATTGATCTTCAAAGGTTCAAGAAATTTGTGTTTTTCTTGTCAATCATATGTCGTAAAGCCATTAGTGCTCATTTAGAAGCGTAAAAAAGGTCAAATGTTCTTGGGAAACGCAGTTTGACTGAAAATTTCACGGTGTATTTTTAAAATGAATGGAGACGTTCTGAGGAATTTAAATGGCAAGGGAAAGTTTGTGTTTTCATATGAGCGATAATATAATAAATCGAGGTAAAATCAATTCAGCGAAATAACGAAATTTTTTAATCTTTTGTTGAAGTGTTGACTGTCTAAAGTATTCGGGAGTAACATTGTAAAGAAAAACAGTGTAAACATAGCCGATCTGCAGAAACAGATTTCAAACTTTAAGGAAATCGTATGTACCCATATAGGTATGTAGTTTATGTAAAGTTTGTTTGTCTTTGTTGACAGTTTTCTCGCGGTTTAGTTTTAGTTGAATTTATTAATGAATGGCTTTGAACTGCCATGTCATGTTATCATTACACGATTTTTTTACTTTCTCTTAGCGATCACGCGAACGTCTAAGTTATCCATTTCGTTGTTGTTGATAGTTTCGTCGCGATTCTTTAGGAAAGCAGCAATTAATAAGTTCAATTTATGAAATGAATGGCTTTGAGTTCTCATGGCATGTTATGGCAAAAACAATAATTGCTAAGTTCAATTTATGAAATGAATGGCTTTGAGTTCTCATTGATGAACTTTTGATATTAAATTACCGATCACGCGAACGAAATCATTGCCATTATTAGATTTAGGTACATGGTAGAATGTATTGACGGTGATAAAAATTGCGCTTTGATTATGCAATAGTATGCAAGGGATCTCGTGATTTTGCTGAACAAACTAATTGTGCAAATGTTGAAGTTATTGTTTGCTGCAATTCTTTCTACAGTTCTATTCGTGTACAAGTAAAAGTTTGTTGTTCTGAATTGAATGACAAAGCAAGCATTTTAACAACCATTTTATAAGCGATTTCAGCGTTTCGATTCAAGACATACTTTGGCATTATTACGGACTTAATTGAGAAGATATTACGGCCATTTATACGGGAGAAAATAAGACGCGTCTTATCTAAGACGTGACTCAAATAAGATGCGAAGTGTACCATTTATACGTTTGCGTCCAACATAAGACGCGAAGATCAAGTACAAATGGTTCGCGTCTTATTTTTGATACGGCGCACTTGTTGTTCACGTCTTATTTAGGACGCGAAAGCATTTATACGAGGAAGTTCACGTCTTATTTGAGATGCGGAAAAAATAAGAACAGCTGAAAACCCTGTTCTAAGATAAGACGCGTCTTATTTAAGTCCCGTCTTAAATAAGACACAAATGCTTATTTTGTACTGTTTATACGATCGGTTCGCGTCTTATTTAAGTCGCGTCATATTTTCTGTCGTATAAATGGCCCTATTATTTGAGTGCCAATACTACTCAAGTAAAAACCATTTGATTAACGTTTTTCACCTTTTTTCCTGATCCGCGGTTGTGGCGTGCAGGAAAGACAGAAACATTTCCGGTGAAGATCACAAGAAAAGACAGAAAAGTCAGAAAAATATAGCACTGCGACAGCTTGAGACTCAGTTGAAGTAAAAAGTAGTGAAAATTGCTTTTCGGTGTTTGCCTGGCTTTGACAGCTTTCGTAATAAAGTTTCCTTTTTATCATTGTGGAATGTCCGGTTTCCGGAAGATTAGAAAGAACGGGAGAAGGCGAATCTTAAAAGTGAAATTAAAGTTGGAAAAATAAATATTTGCTCAATTCTTTCTTTGAGGAATAGAGGAATTCTAAGGATATGCACTTTTTGTCCTGACTTCCTGACTGAATTTAAGTCTCAAAATAGCAATGAACAATGCGCTATATATGATAAACGATTATACGTGAATGGACTCTGACCGATCAATACAGACATTATAGCGACGACGAGTACCACGCAACATTTTAGAATCACCATAGGTCAACCTCGTTCCCAGGGTCTCTCATCTTCCCGCCCCCTGGAGCGATGAGAGACCCTGGGAACGAGGTTGCACCATAGGTGTCATAGGTCATGATCAGTAATCAGTTCTTTTCTTCTTCAAAATCTCCGTAAAATTCTAAGATGTTTATGTCTTATATATAAAGATCTACAAACGCGGATAAACGTAAACAGTTTTCCGATGCGTTATGGCACACATCAAAGATTAAGATAGGATGATCCTAGCTTGTTTTTGAACCGGTTCTGCTTGACATTTCTGACAGTCCTCAGAGAATTAATTCTGTATGGCGATGATCCGCAATTTGCACCTACAGTTTCATAGTTGAGGCTAGTTGAACCTCTCAAACTCCCCGTAATCTCGAACTCAAATCCATTTCCTTTCGGTGACCTTCGATTTTCTTTTATGTCATATACTATACGAGTCTAATGAAAGTGCGAGATGTTGTCAATAAAGGAGTTCAACTGTATTTTCGAGGTCTTCAGTGCATGTGATTTCAGAGTAATTTTCTGAACTTACAATCATGCGTGGCCAACGACCACTGATGTATAAATCTTCAAGGTTACCTTCATCATATTTCTTCCCAAAAAGTCATAAAATACCATAAAAAGAATTCACTTACTTTTTGCATCCTTCCGAGGCTTTTTAGTCTTATGAGCCTTGTGTGATTTGTGTCGACTTCTGCTTTTTTTTTTTTTTTTTACTTTTTTCGTTTCCTGTTTTCCTCCTTGTGTTTCACCATGCGGGAAGAGTTACTTATTGACTGTTATTTGACGATATAAGATCACCAGAGATCTGTACAACTCTGCAATTGATCCCGGCACCGCAGATGATCCCCAAATTGGACCGCAAATGATCCCGGACCGCAAATGATCCCCAAATTGGACCGCAAATGATCCCGGACCGCAAATGATCCCCGAATTGGACCGTAAATGATCCCGGTCTGCAAATGATCCCCAAATTGGACCACAAATGATCCCGGACCGCAAATGATCCCCATAGCGGACCGCAAATGATCCCGCTCATTAATAATAATGGAATAGTGTGGATTTTTTTTTACTAGAGCTGTGCATATACATCTAGTTTATGCCTAAGCCTGGATTTCTACTGTCGCGTATTTTTTACGTGCGTAAATATAATAAGAAATGATGTATGAACAGCTTGTGCAAAAGGTTACGCGAGTTGTTCATACATCATCTCTTATTTTTATTTACGCTCGTGAATTACGCGACATTGGAAATGCACCTTAAAATTAAAAAAAAATAAAAATTATAATATCATATGTATACAGACTTATACATATTTTTAAAAAGAGTAACTATTTAATCTAAGAATATGAATTAATAAAACACGCGTTAGGTCGTCTAAAAAGTTAAAGAGCCCAGTGTCTGTTATAAAGAAGTCAGTAACGCGGGGACTTACTTATCACCAGCCCTCCAACGCCAAAAGATGGCAATTGTTTATTCCATGCGATGAATGACCAAATAATTTGCCTGGGGATGGTATCCCAGAGCGTCTCAGAATTACGCTCTAGCCTGGTTAATTATCTCAGACTAAACCCAACCACACCAGACGGAGCTCATTTCAGAGATTTTGTCAATCATGGCGCATGGAAGACATATCTACGAAGAATGGCAAAGGATGGATAGTGGGGGACTGGATTGCATTGTTGGGACTGATTGGCGATAGTCTCAAGTTTAGGAGAGGCAGGATTAAAAGTCATTCATTCAGCTGGGTATGAAGATGACGACAACGATAAAAGCAACGGAGGTATGGCGTTACTTAGCCATGAAGCTGAGCTACATTATCACAGTCTGGAACCAATAGACCTTTCCGCTTCTAAGAGTCCGCGACGTTCCAGTGTGCGACCGAACAGTTAAAAAACAAGTACGGCGAGGGAAAAGTTTATACGGAGGAGATTTGTCCAGTAACTGTGGAAAAAAGTTTCAATGTTACATCCAAGGCGTCTTTGACAGTGGTGGAGCATTGCAGGTCTATTCCAATGACTGTTTGTTTTGTGATGTTTGCTTAATGCATGAACTTTTTTTGAGCCTAGTAGGTGAACATAAAGGGGACGAGCAGACCTGGAAGAAAACTAATTAGCCTGTAACATTGCGTTATGTTCCTGGTAATGTTTTTTCCTTTGAAATACCAAATGTATGGTTTGACTAAATGAATGTCCAGTTTATAAGTAAGGATATGCGATATGCGACGTATGTTGCGTGGGCATCAATAGAATCTGCTCACAATTTTATGATTTCAAATAAAACGAATTACGTTTTTGTTGATTGAGAGTGAATCCAATAGTGTCGTAACGAAATTCTTTAGCCTCGATAAAAAAATGTAAACCCTGATTTGTGAGGTCAAAATATGGCTTTAGAAATACTTGTGACAAAAGCTCAACTACCACGTCATTCCCCTATCAACTCCATTCCATTATCCACACCATTATGTATAAATCCAGGCTTAGGCATAAACTAGATGTATATGCACAGCTCTAGTAAAAAAAATCCACACCATTCCATTATTATTTATGAGCGAGATCATTTGCGGTCCTCTATGGGGATCATTTGCAGTCCGGGATCATTTGCGGTCCAATTTGGGGATCATTTGCGGTCCGGGATTATTTGCGGAGCTGTACAGATCACCAGAATTCAGAACACAAAGAATGACTTTGAAATAAATGAGTGCCAAAAATCAAAGGTCACCGAGTATGTATACCAGGAGTCTAGGGTCTACTCTAACTGCAGAGAGGAAGAGAATAGCCTGCGAACAGGCTCCTGGTTTGGAGGCCTACTCTGGGACCTTAAGTCGCCTTAAGTCGCCTAAAGTCGCCCTAAGTCGCCTAAAGTCGCCTTAAGTCGCCTTAAGTCGCCCTTTGTCGCTTAAGGTCGCCTGAAGTCGTTAGGCTTAAAAAAAGCCTGCACACCTTAAAATTGCCCTCAAAGGTTTCACTTTTACTATTTCTTGAATATATAATAATTTTATTGCCCCAAATCTCTTTTTTATTTCCCATATATGATTATATATTGCAAGGGTATGGCCCCATGCAGTACAACACCATGCTTCAATAGTCATGCACCATGCCCTAGTTGCTTCAACTATATTTGCTGAACCCTATAAAGGATGGACCATTTTATTTTTGAGGGGGGGGGGGGGGGGGGGGCAAATACCAAAAAAAAAAATTCACGCACAGATAAAGTATAAAAAAGTATGGAAAAATCACAAAAAAAATCTTGCACAGCCTCAAGATGGTAAAAAAAAATTCATACTTGCTAAAACAAAATGCCCAACCCCCCACCCCTAAAAATAAAATGGTCCATCCCCAAGGAGGGTACACTCATTCATCTTCAAAACATTGACAGCTATTTCTATAGGTTTACTTATATTTCATGGACAAAGTGTTGCTGAAAGGATGAAGTTGTGACTTATATTATAATCAACATTTAAATGAGCAACATCATAAGAAAGAAACACTGCTGATCAGCAGTCAATACTGATATACTGTAACGGTGCAGGCATTCCTTCACCTTCAGGGTATTATAACAACAGTGAGAGCTGTTTTGGATCACTAAGATCACAATAATTTGAAAAGTATTTTGGGGTTAAGCCCAATTATTGCTTATCACTTTTACATTGAGCAAGTAAGCTTGAAAAGATCATAAGCTTAACCAAATGCATTGTAACTGTATACAAATGTACTTAACTTTTAAGCTTACTTACCCAACGTGAAAGAGCAACCAAAAATGGGCCATTTCTCCCGCATACAACCTCTAAGCTGCGTTCTAGCCATCCAACATTATTCTATTTACAACCAATCGTAACTGAACGTTTGAAAACTTGAAACTTCTTTACAACTTGTATATGTCATCTTCTTGACAGTTTGATGAAGCAAAGAATTTAAATCAACCTATACGCTCAAGATTGCAAAATTTGCGTTGACTATGTTACTATGATGGCTCTCTGTCACAAAGGTCAAAAGGATTTCTAGTTATCAACCATTAAGAAGGAATGTGCAAAGGATTTGCAGCTGCTTCCAGCAGGAAAATTTGCCTCACTCGAGCAAAATAAACATGGCTGCCACATGTTTTGACCACGTGACTTCTTTTTGGAACATGGATGCCCTCGCGCGCGGGCGCGCGCGCACTCATGTTCAGAAAATTAGCACTCAATTGATTCGGCAAACAAAGCCAAAGCTGAAGTGTTGCTGCTGTTGAAATTGAAACACATTCCCACTTTACAGTACAGCCTGACTAGGCTTCGTGACTCCCTCTAGGCTACCACTCACGTGCTTTACCTTCGTGGCGTAGATTGTCAATCAAGCTGGCCTGGAATTTTTGAAATCGTTCTTGTAGCCATTGACTGGCTTCCTGCTTGTATTGCGAAAAGAAAACTAATTCCGACAACTCAATTCAAGGTAAGGTAGATGTAAATTTCTGAAATTCATTGGTTAAGCGAGCGCGGGAGGCGCACGGGAGGAAAAGAAACGCGCGAAGCATGGAAACCATCTACGATTGGAAAGGAATTCTGGGAGAATCAAAATGGCGGACGCCAATGTAAATATTGTCAACTCTGTCATTTGCTGTGCATTCGTTTGTGATCCATTATTTTCTGGAAATTTTTGAGGTAATAATTAACTTCTACACCGGTAAATCTGTCAACAGCCTCATCAGTAACACTATTTATTTTTGTTTTGACAGGTTAAATTAAAATGTTGCCAGGTGGAAAAGTGTGAGAGCATTTCGGGCCTCAGAGAAGCAGAACTAATCAACCCTGCTAGAAAGTCTCCTACGAGGGTTCGGTTCCCTGTCAGTGGAACATCCAAGTTTTCAGGAGCCGGATAAATAGTTGTAGAAATTGGGAAAGATGCGCTATTGAGAAGGACCCTCGCTTATGGTACCAAATATGATATTGGAATATTCTATTGGACTAAGGCAGGAGAACAACAGATTGGCTGGGTGGCTGACCAAACAGTTTTGGATGTCGTTTGTCAAGCATTCGAGCCAAAATTGACTGTGCAACTGCCACAACAGTGGCAGATAAATTAACTAAATTTATGTAATATGTGAAATCGAGAAGTGATTTTTAATTAACTAATTCGATGCCTTTGTTCATTGTTGTATAAATAAGTCAAGGAAAATGTAGGCTAGTTTGATTCAGATCAGGTATCCATTTTAAAGTGAAAAAGTTGGATTTTTTTCCCAAGATTTTGTTTGGCAGTGTATATGATCTTTATATTTTTGTATGATTATTGTTTTCATTGCAATATCTTAAAAACATTTAAGCAGCTAACTGAATTTTTTCTCATTCTAGATAAGTAATATTGTTCCTGCCTCTTGTTTGGGTAATTAATGTTCATAATACAATTTAGCATTTATATTATTTATATAATGTTGTTGTTAATGTAATAATTTGAATCTCAGTATAGCTAAAAGGGGCTTTAAAATCTGGAAACTGGAGATTTACGGTCACTTAAGTCTATCTGAGACCATGTGAACTGATTGTGATAATTTTGTTTATTGAAATATGAGACAAACTATCATGAATGCCAGGATTCATGTCAGGACTCAAGCTGTAGCCGTAACCCTAACTCTATGTCTAACCTGAACTGGAGTCCTTGGTCGCAATCTGACTTAAGTCCTGACTCAATCGGACCTGGCTTGAATCTTGTCTCATATTTCTCTCCAGAGACCAGTGGCTTGGTATTTAGGTATAGCGATGAAGAGACTGTCAATAACTTTTGTTTCATCACTTTTTAGAAACACGTTTATGTTGCCTGAAGTTGCCAGAGTAGGCCTGTTCGGAGGGGCGCTATTTTCCGGCGCTATTTTACTGGAAGCCTGTCCGCAGGCTAGGAAGAGATGGACCTTGGGAACGAGGTTGGTAGAAGTTTCAATAAGAAATAGTCCTGTGTTAATATGGACGATATGGTCAATAATGTTTAACTTTTATTGGTAAATTGCACAACTTTCTGAAGTTGCTGTCTATTTTTAGTGTTTATTGTGTCGCTGTCGTAATTAGTCGTATTTTTGAAGCGGAATCGAGTCGCTTGTCGCTGTTCTGTTCAGAACGTCAGTGGAACGTCTCGTGTCGGCAGTTTTCGGGGCCATGTCGCTTGTCGCTTTTACCCCTTGGAAGGCCTCTTTGAGCCGAGATGTTTTGAAAACAGCTTCGCATTTCAATTGGCTATAAAAGGAAACGAAACCTAATCACCAGCTCTATTTCTACAAGATACACCATTCTGCCTGAAGGTACACATTTGTTGAGTCAACGGAAAAAGCGACAAGTAAAAGATTTTCATTTGCCTTTTTCACAATAGTCTACCTTAAAAATATAATGAAGTATTTAGAGAAAACATTCCTCTTTTTAGAGATTACAATGGGACGGGGGTCACGATCCCGTTTCACGCACTTTTTTTATGAATTTCACGCGTCACATATTCGTTAAATTCCTTAGTCTGGTTCCTTACAAGGATATTAGTTACTAAATTTACGAATCACGTTTCCATTTTACTAACTTTCACGTTTCACGCACTGGTTTTTTCCCTGATCACGCGTCATGCATAGACCCTTCGCCACCCTCTTTTTAGTGAACTTATTCACATGCACAAAGTTCTTGTTTTGTCTCATACATCCACATATACAATGCATATATGAATTGGCTGTTTAAAAACATTGCCAGTAAATCAATTTTAATCCTAAATGAAAATCGTTGCAATACGTTTTAGTTCTGTTTAAATATCAATAAATAAAGATAGTAAATTTTTTTAACCTTCGTTCATCTTTCCCAAATTTCGATTGATAAGAAAATTGCCATTGTAATGCCATACAAGTCATTGCTCATGACTTTTATTGATTTGGTGGCTTCTAAAAGAGCCCTTAAGTCCTCTATGACTGCAATGTCTAACTCCATGATTAGACCTACAGGTATTTTCAATCTTTTTCTCAATGTTCTCTATCCTGCCAATACCCATATCCAGTTGACTGGTGCGACTCGCATTTTGTCCTTCTGCTATACTGAATAAATACAGGCAGCAAGTCGCCTCGTCTTACCCCACCCGATATAGCCACAAAGCCATTGTATACTACATCTGTATGCTATACCTCGTATAAAAACGAAACAGATAATTCGTAAACAAGTTATATTATATATATGACGCAACTGTCAGAAACAAAACATGCGCGAAGACATACAGGTCAAACCCATTCGTGTCCATTCAGAAGTGTTGCTACTTTACCCGCTAAACTTCAATAGACCATTTAGCAAATTTACACATATTACCTATCACATCTTGACTATATTTACCTATCAAAGGCACCCACCTTTTCCAATTCTTGTTGTTGTTGTTTTTTTTTTATTACCTTACGTTCTCTCGCATTAACGAGATGGCTGTAAGAGCCCTTGATTGAGTACAGTTACTATTTATTTTGAGTAAGCTTAACTTTAACACCAACAAACCGCCGGCCTGGTGTAGATCCAAACTGACCTTTTAAATACGCGCAAGTAAGTTATACACCGGTGTACTGTCCTAAAGTTTTGAACTTTGTGTTTTTATCATTTCACCTTATTACTTCATTAACTAATTTTGATTGCTGTGATGTTGCTGTGGCCACAGATAGCTTAAAGGCAATTACGGAGAGCAATATAGATAGGAATTGTTACGGTAAATTTTAGCCACGGCGCATACAATATTCTTGACTCCGCTTCCTTTAATTCGGCATAATCGGCTTTCTCTTTTCCGAAGAGAACCAATAGCCTTTTTAATCAGTACAGTCGAACCTCCGGTTGCGACCACCTCTCGTAAGCGACCACCTCTCCTCAGCGAGGTTGTGCCTAAAGAATACCGTTTAAAGGGACGTCGGACACCTTAATAAGACTTATATAACGTAATGTCGACACTTAGAATTTTATTTTCAATAAATTTTTAAGTGTAAAAAAGAAAATCTAAAATCCCCCACTCAGGATTGAACCTGTGATCTCAGCTAGGCTTAGGCTTAGATAACCTACCGTACCACTATACCACTGTACCACCTAGCTTCTCGGGTTGTTCAGGCCTAAATCTAACTATATAAACCGCTACCCATAACATCAACTGAAAGCTAACCAGTTACTCCGTTATATAAGTTTCAATAAGGTGTCCGACGTCCTTCTGAACGGTATTCTTTAGGCTTAACCCCTCAGCGACCAGTTTTCCAAAATACCAAAAGTTTCCAAGTCAAATCACTATATTTGAAACCTCTTGTAAGCGACCACCTCTCGTAAGCGACCGCGACCACTTTTCATAGAAGTTTGAAATTTTCTTTTGTTTTTAACCTCCCGTAAGCGACTACTACTATTACTTGACAGATGATAGAGCGGAAATTGGATAATGAGGTGTTGTAACATTATCGCATTCCTCAAGACATCAAATTCTCAAATTCTTCTACAAAGGTAGGAGGGTTTAGTTTCCGAACTGTAAACTACGTTTTTGACTGTTCGGCTTCAATTTGGTTAGATAATAGCCATAAAATGGCATTTGTAGCCTGAAAAAGGGTCTTTTTGGTGGAAATTTGGGTGTTAAAGGGTTAATTTACAGTTTTTTTACGCTTGTTAACATATAAATCACCAGTAATATAAAAGGGCTGTCAAATTTAAAGCTAGAAATCCAATCCTTATTAGTTCATGTTCTTCCCCTTAACGTTTAAACAACATTAAAGATTCAATTTGTAATAACTATCGTGAGACGTGTTCCATTTGCCTTAAATTAACAGAAGCGAACCATGAAACTCTGAATAAATATTTTGGAAAGCTTAAATATTTTTGTGACTACTAAAAGTTATTACATGGGTTTAGATGGGTTGGCACATCAAGCTGCTTTTCTTTTCTATAGGGAATCATAAATTATGCTCAACGAATTTATAATGATGCGAACGCTGCAATTATTTAGGCCGCGCCAATTCGGAGGGGAAAAAATGAATTGTTTAAAAGAAAAACTGGTAATGTTGACGATTCTTCTCGAGAACTCGTCTAATAAACTTCGATGAAAACGGTTTTACTGTAATATATTAAAGAGGAAAACCTTCATTGTTTTTCTTGTTTATATTAAATATAGCCGAAGTGTTTACACTCAAATTGTTCATTCAGTTTTGCAAAGTTCGCCCGGTCGTCTGTGTGTTAATGTGAGACAAAAAGGTTCTACAGGTTTAATAGATTAGGTTCGTCAAATAAAATGTTTTGGTACCGGCTGTTCTTTTATCGGCCGAATTCATTCCGAGTGCAAAATAAAAAAAATCGCCGACATTTTTGAACCCTCGACCCTCGGCATTTTACCCTCGACCCTCGACATTTTACCCTCGACCCTCGACATTTTCCCTCGACCCTCGACATTTTTCCTCGACCCTCGACATTTTCCCTCGACCCCCAACATTTCACCCTCGACCCTCGACCCTCGACAAAAACCTACACTCCTCGGAGCCTGGCACAGGCTCTTAAAGTTTTGGTGACACATGCGAAAATTTTCGTGGGTGAAAAAAGTCGTTCGCACTACAAAACGCTTCGTGTTGACAGATTTTTTTGCAAAACAAACATAATTTCGCGTAGTGCGAACAGGACCTCTGTTTGCATTTTTACAGATAACATTTTGTACTTATTGTACGGCTTATTCTTCAGTGTACTCTGTTTTGTATACGTACCTAATTAGTGATATCAACAATAGTCAATGAATAGTCAGTTAATTAATCAATGAGTGTTGCTAATACTCGATGGCTGCGGCCGCACTTGGTGAGTTAACTGGGTTATTTTTTTAGTAACCCGGTTAAAATAACCCGGTTAAAATAACTCGGTGAAAAGTGAAATAACCGAGTTTATTTTTCTGAGCGGCCGCACTTCAGGAGGTTGAACTTTGAACGTGAGAGATCATGTTATCATTTGCTAGCGAGAGCTGCACAAAACAATACCATTAATGAGCGAAAACAATGCCTCTGCACGTGCATTTTCATATTGTTATTTCCTGCAAAATAACATCGTCAAATGATCAAATTATAGGTTTTGTGGAGAACATAAACACACGACTGTTTTCCTTTCTCTATTTGAAATTGAAAGTCGTCCCTACAAAGTCTACGAATTCAACAGGAAGCCAAAAATTACCGCTTAAGCAAAGATGATTGACAGATCGGGAAAGTTAACCTGCACTAAACCACCCAGCGAGGTGGTTTAAATAAACTTAACCCGGTTAAAAAAATCTATTGTTCTTTAATTAATTTCCATGGGAACCGCTAACACGGTTAAAATTCAGTGAACGCAAAAAATACGCGGCCGCATCAGGAATTTTGTTAACCGAGTTAATTTTAATTAATTAATTGCAGATAACCCGGTTAACTACTCCAGTGCGGCCGCAGCCAATAATTAATAAACAATGACTGATGCACAATAGTCTACGAAATGTTAAGTCATTAGGAAGTGATTTCATTGAGTAATGATCATTGATATCATAGTTTAGTCATAGACATCAACTTAGAGCTACAAATACCAGACAGATAACATTGTTTGCCGGTGTATTTACCTACACAAGTCCTCTTATTCCCAGCTCCTTTCACTTTGTAACCAACATTGCAGCCACAAGCGTAAGATCCATCGTCTTGCTTACGACACTTTAGAGGAGACCTGCAAATATCCCCTCTCTTAACGCACTTATCTCTGGCTGAAATAATCACGTAAAGTGGCAATAAATATTATGTCATTATTAAAGAAAGAAATCGACTGTGATGAAGGCTATTTCTTCACACGCCTACAGATGAATAACTATCTTTAATCTACTCTAAAATTCCTGTTTTCCAGCAATGCAACACTAAGTACTTTTTGATAGTGTTTGAGTAAAATAGGAAAACTAATTTTGTGAATTTAAGGTGGCTCCAAATAGTTGTTTTGGGGTCACAGTTTCCTTTTTGAATGCACTTATACATTATCTTACTTTAGCTCAATGAAGCTGAATTTGATACCAGATGTTAGGCTTGGATGAAAATTCTGAGCGATGCTCTTTTTATGCTAATCGGCGTTTCCATAGCAACGGTAAACAAACATAGCGAAAAATAGTTTTTTCTAATTATCTTTCGATTTTAAGGCTACCCGCGACACACTGGAAAATTTGGACCATTTACAGACTTCATAAAATGTCTATAAATCTTGAATTTACAGACTTGGTACTTTCACCTGTTAAAACAAAATCTCTGTAAATTCTTTTGACAGACATTTTATATATAGTTTTGTTGTCTTGTTCTTTATAAAATGTCTGTGAAATGTTTATAAATTCTAGGAGCTGTAATGAGAGGAAAGACTTACAATTTACAGACTTTACAAAATCTGTCAACAATGTTTGTAAATCTGCTGTTTACAAAGATTTTATAATGCCTAGACTTCTAATATAAAATGTCTGTAAATGGCACTGCGTAACTTTAATGTTAATTCAGTTACCAAATCTCTGTAAATTAATGTGGTCCCCAAGCGGAACATCTAATGACAAACAGGGAATTATAAAAACTCTGTAAATTGACACAAACAAACATAACCTTTCTCCCAATCGTCTAAATAGAATTTTTAAAGCTACATCCAGTGTGCACTCACATAATTTAAGAAATTCAAAATACAACCTTTTCGTTCCTAGACCGAGTAGTGAAGCAGGCAAACGAAGTTATCAATATCGCGGTTCTGTTCTCTGGAACAGCTTGCCTTTGAGCGCTAAGATGTAGCCCACTCTCAGCTCTTTTAAATCATGCATTTACTTCCTATCTAATTTAATGATAGTTCATAAAGGATACTTTTTATAGTTTTTAGTATAATCCCGTATAGATAATGAATTTAGTTAGATAATTTAATTTAGATAAGTAATTAATCTATTGTTGTTTAAGGCTCGACGGAAGAGCGTGTATTATGGATTGACAACGCGTAATATAAATAAAGTTTACCTACCTAACAGGCATCATAAAATCTCTGTAAATTGACGCAAACGGGGCAACATAAAATCTCTGTAAATTGACGCAAACGGGGCACTATAAAATCTCTGTAAATTGACGCAAACGGGGCATAATAAAATCTCTGTAAATTGACGCAAACGGGGCATCATGAAATCTCTGTAAATTGACGCAAACGGGGCACTATAAAATCTCTGTAAATTGACGCAAACGGGGCACTATAAAATCTCTGTAAATTGACGCAAGCGGGGCATTATAAAATCTCTGTAAATTGATCCAAACGGGGCATTACAAAATCTCTGTAAATTGACGCAAATGGGGCATCATAAAATCTCTGTAAATTGACGCAAACGGGGCACTATAAAATCTCTGTAAATTGACGCAAGCGGGGCATTATAAAATCTCTGTAAATTGACGCAAGAGTAAAACTGACTAATTTTTTTTAGTAAAGTAGGCATTTTACTCGATATTTTAAGTTAGTTTACTTAAAATTTAACCTAAATATTTAACCCAACGTAGTGAATTATCCTTAGTTTGAGAAAATCAAGTCAAAGTCACTTTTACTCAAACATACGATAAAAAATTTACTCACCGCAGTGAGTCAGTGCTTCTCACTCAAATCCAATAAAGTGAGTTGAAACAACTCTTTATTTTGAATAAACAGGGGGTGCAACAGTCCGACATCTACTCAAACGTGAAAACACACATAAGAGATTGCAAGGGTCCTGAAGGGGTAAAATGTGAACTAGGTTTGACCTGTTTTTGCCCTGGGAAATGGGATTTGAGTCACTGGGACTGGGATTTGCTCACTGGGAATGAATAAAAAAACGTCGAAATGGGAATGGAACAGTTGTCTTTAAGCATGTCCAGTCAATGCTTAACTGGTCTTAACTAGTCTAACTAATTCCCTTAGTGAAACAAAAGAAACGGCAAACTGATCCTTACGGCAGAAAAACAGTTCTAACGTCTTTGCTTTGTCTATGAGAAATGCTTCACGCGCTTTTCGTACAGAGTCTCTGCTATTACGTATTAATTCCAGTGGTATAAGTAACATATCCTTACAGGCGCGGATACAGGATTTTTTATGGGGGGTGGCTACGGGTATGTGCTTAAGTCTATAAAACGTTTCATTGTTGCAATTAAAAAGAAAACTGTTAAAACCGTAGGTCTAAAGCGGGAGGGGGGGGGTGGAGTGGCTAGCCACCCAATCCCCCCCCCCCCCTGTATCCGCCCCTGCCTTAGTAGAGTGTCCTGGTAGATTAAAGTGTTCTGATTTTGGAGTAGGGCAGCTGAGGTGATGTGGATTCTCTACAGAGCGGCGATGTTCACCAAAGCGTTCATTTATATTAGTTTGCGTTTTGTTTCTCCGATGTATTGATACAGTATATTACGTTTAAAGCAATTTTTACATTGGATCATATAGATCAGGTTTTTAGAATTACATGTTATGTGATTTTAAATACAACGTTCCTCTTTAGCAGTAAAAAAATGTGTATTTGTTTGGCCTTGTTGAATAAACTGACTGGTCAAACAGCGTGGGTGGTTGCATCTCCTGCTGGAGGCACCCATCTGATCTCTCTCGCTGGTTGGTTTCCTTAGTTTAGTATGTAGTAGTTTAGAACCACTTGGAATCAACAGACGCGACGAACTTCGTTAACTTTCTTATCACTAGTCAGTTTAGTTTATCACCCGTCAAACCCTTCACCATTCATATTCATTGTTCTTGTTATTCTTTAGTTTTTTTTCAAAACCACCTGTATAACGGTTTTACAGTTGTAATCATTTATAATGCTAGCCCCTGAAGAAGCTTTGTTTTGCAAAGCGAAATATTGGGCACTATTATATTCCACTTTTATTTTATTTTATTTTATTTGCTTCTGTTCTGTTTTTCTACCGTAAGGATCAGTTTGCCGTTTCTTTTTTTCACTTCAAGTATTAATACTGATCTAGGTCTGGAAACCCAGATCCGGCCATTCTCGACGGTTTGTTGCAGTGATCGTACATTCTATGTTTCTTTTTAATTCCCTTTGTTTGGCAAACATCAGAAAACTGTTAAAAGTGCCTATTTTACACCAATTCTACGATAGGAATATCAGAATATTTTATTTTTCACTTGTCTTGCGGTCAATGATATTTGTGTGCAGCGGTGCAATCAAGCCAAAAACGCTGAGCATGCGTATTTACATGTTAAAAACAACATGGCGGGATCAGTGTCTGCAGGCGACAGGAATGTGAAGTGGCAGGAGAATATCACCTTATATGCGGATGTGAATAGAAAAGAGTTGGTATGAAAAACACTGGGATTTTTCCAGAATTCTGCTAGTGGGAATGGGATTTGGACGCTGGGAAATGGGATTTTGAAAAAAATTGGGCTGGGAATGGTACCCCCCCCCCCCCTCCCCTTTAGGACCCTCGATTGCCGCTTCGCGAGAGAGAACGGGAAAAAAACGTTTCGTTCAAAGGAAAAAAATTCAAAATACAAGACGCAGCTTAGTTCAACGGTGGTATTACTGTTGTATGAGATATGTGTCTCATGTACCATTTGGATCACAAATCTTTACTTCACATGTCAATGAAAAAAGTGAAAACCGGTAAGGAGCACACAGCTGACGCATCATTTTCATATTTTAGCCTTGCCTAAACAGCTCTTGAAAGAGGTGTTTTTAAAACCTGGAATTACCTGGAACGGAAATAGGAATGATTTCCAAAGAACGAGAGATTTAAAAGAAATGCATTGAAAAAGCCGTATGTGAGCTCGAAAAAAAAAATAATGGTGGATACAATGTAAAATACAATACAGTAAATCAAAGGCAATCATCAAAGCAATTTTCCGCTCGGCCGCTCGGCCGTGAGGTCTTGGGTGCGAATTGATCATGCGCAAGAGAGTCATTCCCAGCGGGCAGTTCTTGTTGGCGTTTTTTTTCAACGAACTTCCATTGCTGCTCGCTTTCAGAGCTCAAAACTTCACTTGCTTTGAAAACACAACTTGTGATTTGAGCCTTTTTCTCGTTCCACGTTTTCTGAATAAGCTGCGTGCAATGTTTTTACAAAATATCAACGATCGCTATGCATACGATTGCTTCCAACGGTCCAACCTACATCCATCGTCAGGTCAAGTTTGACCGCCGTGTTGGCTAGTTCTTTAATGCTACACCAATTCAAGCGTTTCATTCTTGCTGCCCTTGTGATCCCAAAGGTAAGAAAGCTTACGTTAAAAATGTAAACCAGTTTAAATTTTATTTTTGGCTACATGTACCTGTACTGAAGATTTTATACGAATTTCAGGGTTCTGTCTTGGTGACTGTACGGGCTCACAGTCTTCACAAGGGATTTCACGTTGTATTTTGTTTAGTCTTTTGTTTTTGTCCGTGTGTATTGGTACACCAGAACAGAACCAATTTCAGCCTGCTCATTTGAATAAATAAGCTTATAAGAAACTAAAACTTGAATTTTAATATTTCCTTCAATCTTGCAATTCTGTTCAAGTGATGTTGATTTTTAACATGAAGTACATGTACAGTTTTATTTTCTCCTTATGCTCCTTATATTTATTTTTTTCTGAATTTTTCTGTCATTATAAAGGACGGACTGGGAACAGGGTATAAAACACAGTCTTCAGTTTAAATAAATATGACATTCAACTTCAAGTAGCCACATCAAGACACAAGTAGAACAAGAAGGACTGGACCTAAGCTACTATAATTATGGGATGCAGACAATCCCATGTGCTTTTCTTTTGGATTCGTTGGGCATGTGCTGTCAAGAAAATACTGATAGGCCTCATGGAGTACAGTATAAACAAACACATGTGCAAGCAACGAGATTGTCTAAATGGCGTGGGTGGGTGGGTCGTGCATCGTAGGTCGTGCGTCGTGCGTCGTGCGTGTGCGTCGTGGGTCGTGGGTCGTGGGTCGTGTTTTTTTTTCAAAGGCCCTCAGGTAAAGGCAATTCGTAATTTCGGTATATACTCCATGGAGCATAATTTCTGTTGTTTAAGCAAGTCAATATATTTGGCAGTGAAAACGGCTCTAAAATCCTTTTGCTTTCATCCGAAGTTGTTAACCACATCCTTGTTATCATGGTTCACACCATTTTAGTTGATATGAAAGACCGAACGATTTCTTCGACCATGTGGTCGAGTTTGGCCTTTGTCAAATCATACTAAGACTATCTTATTGCGCTTACCAATTGTAGCCATTTTCTGGAGCAGATCGATTATCAATCTCCAAACCGACAACAAGAGCTTGCAAAACGCCTTTGTTGATATACGTTTTATCGGGCATCGAGAGTTTTGTTTAGGATGTTGGTTGCTTACCATTCAGCCAAAAAATCCGGAAATTTCGGTTCAAAGTCAAATGGTTCAGGTAATTTCCGGAAAATCCGTTCGGAAATTGTGGCGTACGTTCCGGAATGGAACGTTGGAAATATTCTTACCATTTGAATTTAGAAAAATTTCAATCGTTAAATGGAGTTAACGGTCTGGGTACCAGGATGGGGAAATGGAATATTTAAATGGTAAGGGCAATCTCGTCGGTTGGTCGGTAAATTTGGAAAATCGCTTACCATTATGTAACAGTCATCCCAACCGGATTTTTCCTACTAATGGTAAGCACACCTTTGACTCGCTGATGTCTACCGCCCTTGGTGATTTGCCTGCAGTCGGTCTACTTGTTTTATTGGATAAGTAGTGTCACGAGTCAGATTTTTGAGGCAGTACAACAACAAGTTTTATTGGTCGTAGCTGGTTGATTACCATGCAGATTACAAGTATATTGATGGTTTGCAACCATTCCCAAAGGAATTAACGAACAAAAGACATGGCGGCCATGCAAACCACCTATTCCTAGTCAGCCAAGCGAAGGTTACTAACGACCAACTCGTATTTATGCTGAATTCAAAACCCTTAGTGATAAGTTCACATTTTTTTAATTAAACAACATTGTTATGAGGACCTCAGATGATTTTAGTTGCTCAATGCTCGTCGAACGAAATAATCTAAGGTTACGTTTAATTTGTTTACTGTTGCAAGAATACTGTAATTTGAAAATATTAACGCAGAATTTCTATAGAGAAAACCGATCAGCTAGATTGACAGATCATAACTTATAAGTTGAAGTTTGTTTGTATTCAAATTTAAGATCGAGAAGAAAGGATTGCGTAACGTAACGTAACGTAACAAATCCATGTTTTACAAGTCCATGTTTTACAAATCCGTGTTTTACAAATCCAGTCCATGTTTTACAAATCCAGTCCAGTCCATATTCTACAATATGCCATCCTGCAAGGATTTCCGTGAACGTGTAAATTTCATCTACATTTTTAACCAATCATACTTGAGCATTCCCACGCTACTAATTGATCTAATTGGATGGAGACAAATTTGCAAGGTCATACCAGTTAGAGCCTACTTTATTATTCTGTTTTATTTCCTTTTCAGAAGACATTATAAAAATAGAATAAGGGCCTGTTTATATGGAGAAAAGTTGTCTCGGGTAGGCGGGTCGCCCGCCCACTACATGTATAAAAAAATCTAATATTGTTCGGATATGTAACATTTCAAATAAAATGGTATTTTGTTGCTCTTTGCTTCCGAAAATGCGGTAAAATTCTCACGGGAATTCCGAATCTCGGAATGAATTTACAAAACCGATGCGTAAACTTGAGAACTCCATTCAAATTTTCAAAAATACTGGTCACTCGTTTTTTGGATGTCTGGCAAAAGTCGATTATGGATATTTTTTTCACTCGATTAAGCCGTGGGCCATTATATCTTGTTATATCTTTAAACTGCGAGTTGAGAGTGGGATAAAACTAGAACTGTTGGGTGAACATAATACGGAACTCCGCAAAAAAAAATAAAAAAATAAGTGCTTGTCATCTGGCATTCTTTTTTATCAACTCTTTTGACAAAAAAAAAATAAACAAAAAAACAGGACGCACGACCCACGACGCAGGACGCACGACCCACGACGTAATACCCACGACCCACCCAGGCACGCCATTTAGTTTCTCCCGCAAGCAACCATACTGATGAAAAGACAGTGTCAGAACAAGATAAAGATTGGTTTTGTTTGTTATTATTTCTAGATGCTTTGTATACTCGTGAAGAGCAGTGTTTAAGGTTCAAACGTAGCCTCACCTTCTCCTTCCCTACCCCCTTCCCTCACCAAGAACTCAAAATGAAAACACTGCTCTTTGCGAGTATCCATGAAGCACCTAGAAACAATGAAAACAATCGGTATGGTGACTTTGGCATGTGTTTGTTTATACTCCACTAGACTTAAGTTTTATCCGAATCCAAAAGAAAAGCACATGGGATTGTCTGCATCTCATAATACATGTAATGTAGCTGTACTGTAGCTTGGGACTTGGCCCAGTCCTTCTTGTTCTACATGCATCAAAGGAAATCTGTGGGGAGAGCACTAAAAATTCACATCATTACTCCTGCCCCAACAGTACCAGCCAAGAATCGGACTGCATACATTTATTCAACAAGAAACAACAACAACAACAATGTATTCTTAGTATAATAATGAAAGAGTTGACTGATTTGTTTGCCCTGCAAATAGCTGGAAAGCTAATCGGGGCGGGGCAAAACAAATACATGAAAAATACAAATATCTACAAAATCAAAAACCCTACACTATTGAAAAGCCTTGCAGATTGCACATAATAATGAATAAAAACACAGAAGTTAAGTGATCAAATTGAATTAAGACAAGGATTCTCTGACTATAGTAAGTGTATCTATGTACTTATACTTTATTAATAATCATGGAGATTTGAATATAGTCATCCTCCTTTTCTAAAATATTGAATAGCAATTTGCGGAGAGCTCTTTTGAAAGCATTCTTAGGAAGATCCGTTATATAGCGTGGTATCTTATTCCACAGCTTTACTCCGAGCCGAGAGAAAGAATTGTTTAATATTTCTAGTCTGGAACATTTAACATAGAATTTTCCAGATGTAGACGATCGTGTATTGTATATGTATTGTATATGGTATATTGTATACATGTATTATACATGGTATAAAATGCAATGTTGGCAAAAGGGTAAAATAGTAGGAAGTTCAATAGCAATAATTATTGATGTTGAATGTCATATTTATTAAAACTTACATGTACATGTAAGACTGTGTTTTATACCCTGTCCTCAGTCCACAGTCCATCCTTTAGACTGACAGAAAAATTTGGGGAAAAAAATTTAAATTGACAAAAGTTAGGGGTGGTCCATCAGGTGGTCCATGGACCCGGGTCCATGTTTTGTAAACATCCTCAGTTTGGTGTATTTTTTAGTATGATTATAATGCCTGCACAGCTGTAGGTCACAAATGTCATATCAGATGGCTCTTTGTAAAGAGAAAGGACCACCAGAAAAGAAGGCGATTTTAATTTGTTGTTGTCGGTACATTTATGTTGATTGATCATGAACAGATCATTAGTCTTTGTGAGATACATGTACATGGAATGTTTGCTAATGAGGATAAAACAAAAATAGAATCAAGAATAGTTTTAAGCACAACGTGCATGTACAGCTGTAGCCATCGTGTGGGTAAATAGCATCATTGTGTTATTTTTACTTTGCAATGTACTGTACAGGCTGTAAGGCTGTAAGGCTGTGCTCCAAATCTACATTATTGGTGCCAGCTTATAAGTTTTGTGAAAAGCTACATGTTTGTACACTTTCTGATCACTTAAGGTCAAAAGTAACATGCTACAGTATGGGCCACACTGTGTTGCTAGAGCACAGCCCAACAATGCAAAATTTTACTTTTGGGCGACCAGGAAATCTTTGTTTTTGCACCAAACTTATATGCTAAGCACCCCAGATTTCAAGTGTTTGGAGATTTCGGGCGCCCAACTATTTTTCTTAGAGCACAGCCTTGGTTGTCTAATACATGTACAGGTATGTAGTCAAAGTTTTTTTTATCTAAATGGTGACTATTTCCTTTATTTCTTAGAAAACTGAGTGACAAAACTACAATACCAAAACAGGCAGTAATGAAAAAGATGTAGAATGGTCTGAGCCAGAGGTATGTGTATACTATCTTTCATCTTGCAGCAATGGAACTTGTGTCATTACATGTAATTTTATTTTGTCTAACCCCCAGCCTGATACACTGTATTGCAAGTTACAATGCATTGCACCGCCATGGGAATTCCTCTTGATTTCTAACATTCCCATGCATGTACAGTGTAAGAGAGCATGTGAACATCATAGACATCAATATTACTACATAAACTTCTGCTTATGGACTCCATCTGTCTCTTTGAGGATAGATCCTGTTGTCATGGTCTCATTTAAGCACACAACTCTCCAGAGAAGACTTTCAAATGCAGGAGTTGTGCGACTCTGTGTTGTGTTTATACATGTACAGGAGCATAATTTGCACTGTTCTTGTCTTGCATGTGTAATTATGATAGATACATGAATATAAAGCAGTTAGTTTCAAATGAAACTGTGATAATGAATTGGCGGGGGAGTGAAACAAAATGTTAGTATTATCAGCCTTCTTGATAAAGTAAATTGCCACCATATATAAAAGAATTACAAAGGTAATGTTTTTTAGTGCTAGCCCTCAAAACATCAGCCTTAATTTACTGTACGTGTACGTTGTGTGTATCAACATTCAGTTGATCAAACTAATCCACACGTAAACAATGAAACAACTGACATTATTCTTCTAACAATATATTTTTTTCTAATTACAAAACAGAACAACAGGGTACACTGTAGAAGAAGATACAGTGTACATTGTAGTGATGATGATTGCAGTGACACTGTGCCTGACAACACGCAAGTAAGTATGTTGTTATGAATAAAACCTTGAATAAAGCATGTGCAAGCAACCATACATGTACTTCCCTCCCCCTTCCCTCGCTCACTACATACATGTATTACCAGCAGGAACACTGGGAAACTAACACACTTTAAGAAAAGTGAAACAGGAAAACTCATTTATAAATTTTTGAGAGCTTGAGCATTTGCACTCACTTGTGGATCATCATCAGTTAAGACTGGAAACTTTTTGTCACTGACTTGCTGATATTTAAAGTCCTGGGTCAATCAGTTTTTACTTCCCAAGTTGTTCAAGTGTTCACTTTACCCTTGCAGTGCCTCTTTGCACATTAGGAGAAAATGAGTACTGCCACATTACCAGACAACATGCAGAGTCTTATACATGTATGTACACGCATTTGTGATAACGGCATTCCAACTGGAGGAGTAACAGCATATTTAGAGTTTGCAGAATTCCTCTGGCCTTTGTTTTATTATTTTTGTGATATGATGCTCTGTTTTCTTAACTTAACGATAACCAATATGGCTCCCTGTACATAGGTTAATTCCTTGTGAAAGCACTTACCCTACATGTATACTGTCAGTCAAAAATGTTAGTTTTCTGGTTCATAATTTATAGACTCAGGACAGAACCAAGGATAACAAACAACCTGATGCTGTTGAAACAGAATCTAGTAAGTTGACACATTTATAATGTGATTGATGTTTGTGGTGATTAGATACAGGGAATTCAACATCATTTCGATGCATTTGTTGAAAAAGCTGTATGGTGGCCGAGGACTGCCACTGGGTTTTCTGGGCGTTTTTTTTCTTTTTTTAGGCAAATAAAATGCAAATAAAATTAAAAACAAATGCAAATGCAATGAAATGTAAAACAAAAAGCAAACTGAAATCAAAGTCAAACTCAATTCAGATTAAAATCAAATAAAATGCAAAACTAAAATGCAAATAAAATTAATATCAAATGCAAATGCAAGGAAATGTAAAACAAAAAGCAAAGTGCAAATCAAAGTCAAACTCGATTCAGATTAAAATTGAATGCATTTTTAAAAGAGAATGCAAAACAACAAAAAAATCAATTTCAAATGAAATTCGAAAAGCAAGTGAAAGTGAATTTCACCGTGGCCGAGCTCTGCCACTACCATCATGCTACGCGCTTAAGAGCATCTGTCTGAGAAACCAGGCAGAGGTCACGGATCGGGGTCGGCCGATTCCTAACATATTTTGCCAGTTTAATACATCCGATCAGTGATGCTCAAAGGCAGCATGCTTAGTTTTTAAAAGCTTTTACCCCCAAAACTGTTATTCTAAGCCATCAGAGCCTTGATGAAATCATGCTCAGTTCAAGATACGAAAATTAAATATGCAGGTACACAAAGTCAATATTTGCATATGCTTATTCAATCCCATTTTTACTGTTCTAGTTATAAGGCGGTGGTTATTTTGCGGGCCAAAGATTTCCATAGATTCATCAACATCCCGTCTTTCTATATCGCTAAACAAAACTTTGGGACCTATAAAATCTGAAATCTAAAATCTAACAAAGATGTTTCGGTTCCCCGGCTAGTGTAATGTGAATAGGGCTATTTGTTTTATAAAGAATCTTTGAAATGATATGTCCAACAAGGCTTGCAAAGATCCGAATCACCAGAGATAGAGTATCTATAAAAAAAATAGCCCTATTCACGGTTCACGCAAAAGGTATATAAGGGACCCTCATTACACTAGCCGGGGAACCGAAACATCTTTGTAAAATGAAACCCAAGCCCACACGGTAATTCAACAGTTAAGCAAATTTGTGAAAAGTAAATAACAGTATTATTGAAGTACCTTGTTACCTATAATTTCTTTCCAACTTTCTAGAAAATCAGTAAGTTTAATATTTGAAATAAGTCGACTAAGAGTCCGTTACATCAAAGTGTGATGTTGTGACAAACTGTTTGGTATTAATTTTGTTGAAAATCCGGCTAAAATACATGCACAAATCGTTTCAGATTTTATAGGTCCCAAAGTTTTGTATAGCGATATACAACGACGGGATGTTGATGAATCTATGGAAATCTTTGGCCCGCAAAATAACCACCGCCTTATAACTAGAACAGTAAAAATGGGATTGAATAAGCATATGCAAATATTGACTTTGTGTACCTGCATATTTAATTTTCGTATCTTGAACTGAGCATGATTTCATCAAGGTTCTGATGGCTTAGAATAACAGTTTTGGGGGGTAAAAGCTTTTAAAAACTAAGCATGCTGCCTTTGAGCATCACTGATCGAATGTTTTAAACTGGCAAAATATGGAAGGAATCGGCCGACCCCGATCCGTGACCTCTGCCTGGTTTTCTCAGTCAGGACGCTCTTAAGCGCGCGTAGCATGATGGTAGTGGCAGCGCTCGGCCATGGCGAAATTCACTTTCACTTGCTTTTCGAATTTCATTTGAAATTGATTTTTTTGTTGTTTTGCATTCTCTTTAAAAATGCATTCAACTGTAATCTGAATCGAGTTTGACTTTGATTTGCACTTTGCTTTTTGTTTTACATTTCATTGCATTTGCATTTGATATTAATTTTATTTGCATTTTAGTTTTGCATTTTATTTGATTTTAATCTGAATCGAGTTTGACTTTGATTTCAGTTTGCTTTTTGTTTTACATTTCATTGCATTTGCATTTGTTTTTAATTTTATTTGCATTTTATTCGCCTAAAAAAAGAAAAAAATGCCCAGAAAACCCAGTGGCAGTCCTCGGCCACCGTAAAGCTGATTTATTGTATTGCAAGGTTACCTGTTACTAGGCAGGGATGACAACATTGAGTAGGAGAAAAAGCAGGTTGTGAAACAAGAGCAGTGGCTCTTCAAGTCTGTGCTCTGAGAAAGATTGCAGGAAACCGAAAGCTCTGAACCTGTGTAAAACCAGGGTGCCCAGCATTGAGTTTTATGCAAAAACTTAGATTTTCTAGTTGCCTCAGGGCAAAAGTAAGTTACCAGGAAACACCAGGCACTGCTAGAGCAAAGCCCTGCTCTTGTACATGTATATCACAAAACCTTCAGTTTTCGACCTACAGTGTGTACAGTGTAGGACATGGCCACATTTTCCAAAATGTTGAAAAGCTAGTGTGAGACTAGTTGGTTTGATGGAGTTCTCAGACTCATTGTTTAAATTGTAAAAAAAGTACATTCTGACTTGCACGCATTATTTTGTTTCCTTTCAGATTTCAGCATTCTATGCATCAATTACTGCATTGTTTTTTCTGAAGGCCAAGAAACTTAGTGATGTAAAGTAATGAATTCCATAAAGGAGCTGACCAAATTGGGCATGACTTTTCCAAAAAGGTCAAACATATTCCAAAGAAGCTTTAGTCATAAAGTATAAAAGATTACATAGAAAATTTATATGTCAAATACAATCCACATATGGAAACATTATTGAAAGGAAGTTTATAATACATGTTAGGCCAAGGCAAACATTAATGTTACAGTTTATTACATGTGATTATTTATTATAATCCAACCCAGATAAGTAAATATTAAGTGAGAATTTATTTAAAAAATGCTATACAGTATTGTTGTGCTATTTTCATGAAAGTACAAATGATGAATTTAATGTCTTATTTAATTTTTTTATAGAATTATTTCCCATGTACAACCTGTATCAGACCATTATGTGTGTTGTATTTTAGATTTTATTTGACAGCATTTAGGTTTTATCAAAATTTTTATACATTTTAATTAAATTATAGAGATTTAGAGAACAAAATTATTATAGAGAATTATTAGATTTACCTTCTAAAACAATCATTATTTGGAGTCGTAGATAAGATTTTTATGCGTTTTTCTCCCTGAGATTGTCTTTGATTGGTTTCTTTGGGCATACCACTTTTAGAGGAAATATATAGCTTATATCAAGATTTAACAGATTGAAATATATCTTAATGAACACCTTCATGTAACTTTGTTGAAATTTGATTGTACTGTATAATGAGACTTAAGCTACATGTATGTCACACACTGGGCACCTGTCAGACACCATTTTGAAACATAAGCATAGCAGGGAGTTATGGGTATGTAAAACAGTGGATTGAGGGTCGAGTGCTTCTAAAGCAACGAAATACATGTATGCATTTACACAGAGAGCCAGTGCTGACTTAAGTGCCCGATAATTAATTCTCAGGCACCAAGTGTGAACTGAGCTTACTGAAGACCTTTTAATTTCACTTAATACAATGTATAACTCTGGTGTTTAAAATCATACATTTTAAAACAGTTGCATTCCGCTGCCATTAGTTTTATTTGAACTTCAGAGTTAGGGCCTGGTCGCACTACAGTCAAAAGCAAAAATTAGCCCGTGCAATTTAATGACATAAAAACAAAAACATTCCACAAAAAGCGTGTCCCACCGGAGCGGTTTCTTTTGTTTTCCTCGATTTTTGCACGGGCGGATTTTTGTTTTTGACTGTAGTGCGACCAGGCCTTTATTAAATAAAAGGCCGTAAAGTTGTTCAATCCTTTTGTTTAACTGTAGCAAATATTTTCTTCCTACAGCTAGATTTTGAGAGTAATGTACATTTAGACATTTTGCAAGAATTTATATTTGCAATAAAATTTTAGAAATTTACAGACATTATATGAACTTCTCTGTGACATTTGTGTGGTTTATTTGTGAACATTTTACTAACATTTTATGCAATGTTTCCTTTACTTTTTACAGATATTTTAGTGAGATTTTATTCTATGCATGTTTCACACGTTCCTTTTATACATACTGATTTTACAGAGAAAATGTGGACATTTTGCATAGATTTAGTGCAATAAAATACATACATTTTACAAGCATTGTATGTACTTTTCTGTGACATTTTGTGTAGTTTTTTTGTGTACATTTTACAAACATTTCATTAAGTTTTTTTGACTATCTTTTTACAGAGTTTATAAGGAGATTTTATGTTTACTGGTTTACAGAGATTTTTTTCTCGTGCCATTTTTACAGAGAAAGTAGAAAGATTTTGCAGAGATTTGTTGTTTGTAACATATAATCTCTGTAAATTTTACACAAAATTTACAAGAAAAACATCAAGATTACATACATATTTTATGCGATCTTAGCGCAGAAAATGTGCTGTAATTTACAGACTTTTTACGAAGTTACAAAATCTCTGGGAATGTGCACGTTTACAGAGTTCGTAATTTACAAAGGAAATGTAGACATTTTACAGAGATTTAACTAACTTTAGTGAAGTCTGTAAGTGGTTCAAGTTTTCAGTGACAAGCGAATAAATGCGCTATAATCTACACACATCCAACACACTAAATGGGAATAAAATTTCAAACAAATTAAACTGTTCGGTTTTGAATAAATCGCTAAAACATTTTAAACACGTGTTTTTTCATGTTTGATATATAAGCAGTCGAAACATTCCATAAGTCTCACAAATTAGAATCAGCTGGGTTTTCAGACTTAAATTATTTCTCCCTGCAAATAGCTCTGACTAACTCCTCGGCAATAAAGAGATCGAGCTTTTCATTCAAATGCAGTTTTGCTTGACGTTTTCACTCTTTTAAACTGCATCTGGTATCAAATTCAGATTTAATGAGCTAAAGTAAGATTATGTATAGGCGCATTGAAAAATTGAAAGGTGACCCCAAAAAAACTACTTTGAGCCACCTTAAGTCAAATACGAATGTAAATTCCATAAAAGCTTGAAGGACAAAAAACGTGATAGTCCAAGGCTATCGACACGAAGATACACCCGATCTGCTGATTATACCTTGAGAGGAGAGTTCTGCATAGAGAGGATTTTTAATTGAATAAAAATAATGAAAGTGATTCGTATTTGACTTCGTTTACCTCAATGATGATTTTTAAATAAACTTAACTCACCACGCTGTACATTACATTGCTTTACAAACATCACTGATTAACCAAGGTAACGGGGACAATTCAGCCTGGAAGTCAGACGTACGTCTCTCTCATTATCTAATTATTAGATCGCTTTCAGCTTTACCACGGTGCCTTGCATTTCGCTCATTTCTAGTCGCTCACGCAAAGTGTCTCTCTCTCTTCACGGCTGACCACTTATAAGGCCTTCGAAGAAGGCAGGGGATAGGGTTTTACACCAGGATGGCGTCACGATTTTGAATCTCGCAGATTGGATTAACTCAGCGGTAATAAAAACTAGAAAAACAAAAACTGCCACCTTCTATCATAAAATAAAAAGATGTAGCAAAAATTTAAAAACGTTCTCTGGTCTGGTAAAAATTATATATATGCAAAATTTGGGGGACAAACAAAGTGTATTATGGCAATTTCAAAATAGATAATTAGATATAACTAAGACCTTTCATGCCGCCCGCATTTCATTATTTGGTCTTTTTTACCATTGTCGTTTTAAACTTGATTTTACTCGATTGCGTTACTTTGCTGTTTGCAATGGTCTTGGCATTCAGGAGCTCTGTTCGTACTACTATTGCTTAGGGGCCCTGCTCGGGGACCTTGTTATGACATCACATTGACGTTGCGATCATTCGGGGGCCCTGAATAAGCCGAGAGCTTGAACTAGTACATTGTTATAGTTTTTTGCACGATTTGGATCTTACATTGCACCTTCGGGATGGAATCATTGCTGCGAGCCTTAGCGAGGAGGAACACTATTTGTGACTGACCGTGTGGGGTCTGGGCGGTATATATATGGACCCAACACTCGACAATTTTTTTCGGTGGCGATGATTTTGTGTAGCAGCAGTAGGTAGGATCAGCGGCAGTAGTTGCCGAATTGTGTGTGCGCAGTCCACATGGTCCCTCTGCCAGCTCCCTCTGCCCTGTTCGCGCTCGATTAGCGAAAAACAACCGTTATAGCGCGCGCTGAGATAGCGAATTAATGTCGCGATCACATGGCGAATAAATTAAATTGTCATAATTTTGAGAGAGAACGATGAATATTTTCGAGTTTCTGTGCGCGGCTGTTGAAACCCGCATTCATGTCATTTAGACGAAATTATGTATCGTGCTCGTTACTAAGATGTGTTTGAGCAATTTTGAGTGCCATTTCGTTCTTTTATAACTTGTAAAATGTGAATTTTTACATTTTTAAACTTTAGTTTGTAATTTGCAGACGCAATTTGACGACATTAAATTCTCGTTTTAGCGCACGCCAAGACAGTTGTTTTTCGTTAATTGAGCGCGACACACCTAATTGGGTAAATTATTGCATTATCCTTTGTTTCGTCGATCTAGCAGTTTTGCAGATGACGTTAGCGCGGCCGTGAAAGGTGAATAAATTTGCATTATTTTTATCAGATACATAAATTTGCAGCTTTCAGTACACGCGACCTACGAATAAACTTGATTTGTCAGACACAAATCTCCAACCACAAGTTATAACCAAATATCAGTAATTCAGAAACAAGATTAGTATTCACCGATTCAGTTTTGATACTTCAATTTTCTACTTCAGTTTGAATTCAGATTTATCATGCCAAACGCAATTCTATCAATCTCTTAAATATTTTAACTCCAAAATTTTCAGCTATTCTTTAAATAATTTTTTTATCGAAAAAATGTATATATAGAAATGGAATTGTTTTTAACTTTCATTTATTTTCAAGTATCAATTTATAATTATTGTAAATTATTACTATTATTGCTATTTTTAAATGAAGATATTTTCCCTCTTAAAATTTTTTATTAATATTAATAAAAGTACCAGCAGCGGGTGTTAGATGTAGAAATGGGTTCGTTTACACCTTTAGTGTTTGGAACCAATGGCGGAATGGGAAAGGAGTGTCAGCGGTTTTTAAAGCATCTCGCAGACAAGATAGCTCAGAAAGATACTGAGCCTTATCATATTGTAATTACTTGGCTCAGGACACAGATTTCATTTGAACTCTTAAGATCGGTACATGTATGCGTTAGAGGTTCGCGAACGCCGTTTCTTAGCAAGATAGAGCAATCCTTAGACTGTAAAATAAATGTAGCTAGTGCGGATATTTGAAATACACGGTTGCTTTTATATATATGCTTTTAAACTTAGGACGTTTTATTGGATACTGGTTTAGCCGTCATTATTATAATTCGATTGTATAATTTTAATATCTTTGCATCATGGAATTTGTAATCTTATAGAATTTTGAATTTTTGCGTTCGACGTTAGGAGAACGCAACCTAAACTCAACAAGCGAGAGGCCTAGGCACGAACATTTAGGGGAGAGAAACTCGATTTTGTGGGTGGGTCAAGTACCGGAAATACGTCGTAGCCTCTTCCGGCAAGGTGCGCGCGCACGTTTTTCTCCTTACGTTTACGTCATAGACTCATCCAGCAAGTTGCGCGCGCACATTGGTTTGCCATTTTTTCTCACCTCTGCTCTATTCGGTAAGTTTAATCTCTATCATTTTTGCAAGTAACTGCAGTGTTTTTACAACGAAGCTTGATCGGAAATATGTTTACTGCTTCTGAAAGGTACAGAAAGTCCTTTATTCCAGCTACAAATTAAAGAAGCGAATATGGCGCCTATTATCGTTCTGTGAGATGCCATCGATGAGAGAGAAGTCGGTAGAAAACAAACTAATACTAATTGATCATATGAGTCAGTGTACTTTGACCTATTGCGGTCACAAATACAAATACAACTAGCGGTTCCATATTGGAAGTGAAGTGCTGCCACATTTGGAAGTTTTAGTTTCGGCCTCGTGTAGTGATTATTAAGTTTTGCCGTTAAAACTTGGTTGTTGTGGAATTAGTGATGTAAGAGCTACGTCACGAATGTAAATTATCATTCAAGTAACTTGGAATACGTCTTCGTGAAATTCAGGAAGAATTACTTAGTGATGTATGCTTGACATCATGAATGAATATTACAAGTTATAAAAGAACGAAATACCACTCAAACAAGTCTCAAACACATAACATAACCATAACAAACATTCGAACGCACTTAATAATCCCTGATTACTGCTAGTTATTATCAATTATTGCGTTCGACGTTAGGAGAACGCAACCTAAACTCAACAAGCGAGAGGCCTGGGCACGAACATTTAGGGGAGAGAAACTCGATTTTGTGGGTGGGTCAAGTACCGGAAATACGTCGTAGCCTCTTCCGGCAAGGTGCGCGCGCACGTTTTTCTCCTTACGCCAGTTACGCGTATGTCATAGACTCATCCAGCAAGTTGCGCGCGCACATTGGTTTGCCATTTTTTCTCACCTCTGCTCTATTCGGTAAGTTTAATCTCTATCATTTTTGCAAGTAACTGCAGTGTTTTTACAAGGAAGCTTGATCGGAAACATGTTTACTGCTTCTGAAAGATACAGAAAGTCCTTTATTCCAGCTACAAAGAAGCGAATATGGCGCCTATTATCGTTCCGTGGGATGCCATCGATGAGAGAGAAGTCGGTTGAAAACAAACTAATACTAATTGATCATATGAGTCATTGTACTCTGACCTATTGCGGTCATAAATACAAATACAACTAGCGGTTCCATATTGGAAGTGAAGTGCTGCCACATTTGGAAGTTTAAGTTTCGGCCTCGTGTAGTGATTATTAAGTTTTGCCGTTAAAACTTGGTTGTTGTGGAATTCTTGATGTAAGGGCTACGTCACGAATGGAAATTATCAATCAAGTAACTTGGAATACGTCTTCGTGAAAATCAGGAAGAATTACTTAGTGATGTATGCTTGACATCATGAATGAATATTACAAGTTATAAAAGAACGAAATGTCACTCAAATAAGTCTCAAACACTTCTTACCCATAACAAACATTCGAACGCACTTAATAATCCCTGATTACTGCTAGTTTCTATTTTTATTTTTTGTAATTAAGATATTTTTTAAATTGTGAATAAAGTTGTTATTATTATTATTTTTATTATTATTATTATTATTATTATTATTATTATTTCATGACTCAACTCGCAGCACTTGACTTGCTATTAGCAACTTCTAGTTATTATGGATGTATTATGCCAAACCTACGGATAGTCACCTTTACTTGCCATTTTCTAGTTCGCATAAGTCGCATTGCAAAAGAGCAATTCCATATGGGGTAGCTTTAAGAATTAAGCGCAACTGTTCTACTGACGAATTTTAGCCAAATAGATGTGATGAATACAAGGGTTACTTAAAATCTCAAAATTACCCTGCGGACCTAGTGAACAGACAGTTCGACAAAGCTCTTAGTCTTCTAAGATCAGAACTTTTAAACAAAAAGATTAAATCTGACAAGAGAGCCTTTCCCCTGGCTCTTGATTACGATCCAATTTTGCCCGACATCCGAAACGTCATTACGAAGCACCTTCATTTATTACATTCCTCACCTCTTATGAGTGAAATTTTTCCAGCTAAATCTATTTTTCCAGCTTATCGCCGAACCAAAAATCTCAAAGAAATTTTAGCACCATCCAAATTTCGGTCTGCTACGGATGTATATCTTAATGAAGAAGAGGGGGGTCGTTTTAAATGTGGCAAAAGATGCGACCTTTGTAAAATATTTTTTTCTTCAAGATTCGAAATTCCAGAGTTCTGCCACGGGTCGTTATTATTCTATTCGCCAAAGTTTGTCATGTTCGTCTAAAAATGTGATTTATTTGGCCACCTGTAATAAATGCAATTTGCAATATGTAGGTTCTACATCCACCGAATTTAAAGTCCGATTCTAGCATGCTTAATAATAGGAGAACTTGTGAATTGGCGGTACATTTTAATAGTTCTGAACATAACATTTCACAAATTAGCTTTATTCTTATCGAACAAATTAGATCATTTCAAAATACATTTCACCTTGACCAATTGTTGCTCACCAGGGAGGCTTATTGGACAACCCAATTGTTTACGCTCAAACCGCATGGCGTTAACAATTTAGATCAAAACACCGCATTAACTACAATAATTAACGTACGTATCTTGCAACAATAGGATTGCCTTTTCTTTTCCTTGTTTTATTTTTTGTACTGTTTGTAGTTGTTTGTAGTTGTTTTGTGCTAGAACGTTCTGTCGAGGGCACTTGGTAAGACGTGCTGAACCTGTCATTCCGACAGTGACCAATTAATATGATTATTCGGGGGCCCTCGACAGGGAGTTTGTATTGTTGGATTCCTTACATATTTCGTACTACGTTAATTTGTTAATTTGTTAATTTTTCCTCTCATGTTGTAATTGTTTTTGTTAGCGTTTAATTTTTTTTTTTATAGTTTAGATCTTTGGCAGTATTACGTAACCTTGCTCTCCTTTGTATGTCGTATATTAGTCACTATTTCTCTGTTTCAATCATAAATTAAGGTTTTTTATCACATCATGATTGTTATTTTTAGCGTTAAATTTTCCATGTAATCTAGTTCTTTTGTTATGTTACGTAACCTCGTTTTCCTTTGTTTTTGTAGCTTAACGTATATAAGTCAGAACTTGTATAACTTAATCATTGTACATAGTTTTTAGTTTTTAATTCTTAGTAATTTTCTTAGTAGCTTTCGATGGCCAGTCTGTCGCTTGACCGACGGATATAAATGTGACGAGACAGAACCTTAAAAACTAAATACAGAAGATATTTATTCGCTTAAATTACAAAAAAATAAAGAATGTAAAAATGTATGTAATTTATGCGCTTTTTTGTAGTTATACTGATCTTTTAACGTCTCATTTTCTTACATAAACATGTGTTATAACAAAATAACAACAATTCGAAAATCGGCACCATCGTTGCCTGCTCGAGAAAAGACGCCACATTCGACCGGCACTGGGCACCAGGGTCAAAATACTTTAAAACACTTGCTTCACCGGGGTGGGCATAGCCTGTGAACAATAGCCCTTATCGTAGATGAGTACGCCACGCCAACATATCAGCGGTTTCTCGCTTTCTTGACCCTATAGTCTCGTTTTGATGTTTACTCTCATCGTCGTCAGAGGTTCTCGTAAACATCGAAACGAGACTGTAGGGTCACGAAAGCGAGAAACCGCTGATATGTTGGCGTGGCGTACTCATCTACGAAAAGGGCCATTAGGTAGGGTTAAAACAATTCCCCCAAAAGAAGCCTGTTCACAGGCTAGGGTGGGCATGACTTACAAGGTGGTGCCTACCACCGTGAAGTTGTATTTTGGCCCTCGTGCCAATGCCGGACGAGGTCTTTACGGTCAAACGTGGTGTCCTTTGATCGGTTACCACTGTAAAGACCACCTTCCTTGTCACTATGATACGTTGTAGGGTAAATGACTAAAATCGCACAAATTGCAATGAACACCATAAAAAGAAACGACACCAGGTAACGATTTTATTATCATGCAAGTTTTAGATAGCAGTTTACCCTGTTTACCCGTTTATTTTTTTATTGTCATGCGACAGTCATGAATACCGTGGCTCTCATATTACGCTTGGGCCTTCTGCGATTTCTAGTATATGTGTAGTACTTCCCCGGGGGGGGGGGGAGGGGGGAGGGTACTCTCGACAATTTAGGGTAGGTGTGTGCCGCCAAGGTTCTCAAACCCTGACCCTATTTAAAGGTAGAAAATCGAGATTTGACACCCTTTTTAAGGCCCAATTCAGCCGTGTAGTATAGTTTTAACAGACCATACATACATACATACATACATACATACATACATACATACATACATACTTTATTTAATGTGGATATACTCTTAGCTTAAAAGCTAGTTTACAGGTATTCCAATTAATAACTAGTTAAAACCTAACAATTAAACAACACTAATAAAACAATACATCAAATAACACCACTGATTAAATACTAATTGAAACTATTATTACAATATTACAACCGCAGTCAAAATGCTAATTAAAACTAATATTACAAATTTACTTATCTCCGAAATTTAACGATATCATATCTTTTTCTTTTTTTCATATCTTTTTCGATCTTTTTCGACCTTTTTCAGACCATATCTTTTTCGTTTTGCGCGTTGGAGTGGATACTGCAGTTTAGTGACCCTATCTAAGGAATATCTATGGATCACAAAATTATACCAAAAAATACCAAAAAGGATACCCTATTTAAGAACTGAGCACCTAAAAAACCCTACCCTATCGGGCAGCACATACCTATATAGTGTATATAAGGGAGTACCCCCCCCCCCCCCCCCCCCCACGAGTTAAGTTAAGCTTATGTTTTCATTCAGCACTTGAAATGTAGAGAAGTACGGGCTTCACTGTACACTTCAATGTAAGTAGATAAAGTAGAAAACAATTTCAGAAGCTGAGTTTCTGGAACTTACCTTTATTCCAATTGAAAAATTCTTGACAAGAAGGCAATCTTTGAATTCAACATAAGCTTAACTTACGCCATAAAAATTTTACGCTTTCAAACTTTCCTCGTACATTCATGTTTGCGGCGGCAGATTCCGGACACAATTTTCTGGATTTCCCATTCAAAGAACTTTTGAATCATTGAATATATTTTCTTCTTTCAGCTGGTAAATTTCAACTGACGAATTTCAAAGCGCTAAAACTTTTCATCACTTTCGTTGAACCCGTGAATTTGTCAGTGCAGCTTTGTCAGTGGCATCGTGTAAAGTTCATTCTTTCAGCCGCTTTGATTGGTTTTCCCTCGTCATATGATGAATGTTATGAGAACAAGCTACTTGATCGGCACAAAACTACAACAAAGTTCTCTCTTTCCAAACGCCTTTCATAGTTATTTCATAAAAGCAATAGAACACATTTTCTATGAGTTTACCGGCGTGATAAACCCACTTGGGATGTTGGGAGAACACTCGAAAAGCTTGTAAATCACTCGCCTGCGGCTCGTGATTTACAATCTTTTCTCGTGTTCTCCCAACATCCGCCGTGGGTTTATCACGCCAGTAAAATCATAGAAAATGTGTTCTATTGCTTAAGAAAGCTACACAATGCTATGCTCTTCAAGTTCGTTCTAATTTTTGATCAGCTGTGTTTAAAATCCTTATCACATATGACCAATCACACTAAGGCTCTTTTGGAGGGCTCCATTATAATTATTGTACTGTTTTCTTTTCAGTGTTTTACCAAACAAAAATGGGATGTTTGTTGCATTTTGACTGAGGCTGACCGTGGTACTGATTGAAAGAACTAAGCTTTTTGTGTTCCAAATTATGCTTAATTGAAATTGAACATTTTGCCATAAGGTTGTCGAGGATGAGACAGAAAACAGACATTATTTTATAAATCTAAAAAACAAGCCGTCATTTCTAGCTAAGATAAACTGAGCGGCGGACTTGGAGGGTTGTATCGTCCATTATCCTTCAGTTTTACGAGCCGATATAAGTGTGCGTGGATGAAAATGTCATTTTCAATATTTTGTCTTCCCTACCTCTGCATTCCTTCTCAATGACTGTCTTTATAAATTTGGCTATGTTTAATTGGATGTTCACCGCCATTGCCCACATCGCACCTTTCTTCCTCAAATTCTCAATCCTGGACTTCGCTGCTTGATAATCTTCCATCATCTTCCTGCATGATTGAGGGGTCTCGTCGTGGGCAGTTGACAACCAGTCTTTTGACGAAGCTGCAAACAGTGGATTGAGAATATTAAGAATGTTATTGTACCGATTATATTTGACACTGAATCTTCGATGTTATCGATATTTGCGTGGAGAATCGCCTTTATTAGTGATTTCGGTTTCAATAATTAATCCATCATATAATTTCGCTGCCTGATCGTAGTTAACCTAAAGGCCTGTTTATACAGAGCGCGACCACGAACGCGACCGTTGCGACTTTCGGGTCGAAAGTTCGCAAGTACCACCCTTCATACAGTACGCGGTAATTCGGGCTGTGACAGTCAGTAGCATTTTTATTTTTCTCCGCGTCTTTAAAATCACGACGACCTTTGTCGATACATATTGAGTGTTTTTCAACTTCCACAATGAGCAGTTCAGTTTTGTGCGACATGTTGTCATGACAACCAGGCGCTGATTTGTTGACAAGAAATAGTTCGTGCGACCATCGCATAAAAATTCGCTCTTGAGGCAATCTCTGCGACGAATTTTCTGCCGCGTTCGTGGTTGCTTTTGGTATAAACGGATTCATACAAATTGCTTAAAGAATCTGACCCACCCAGTTTGCATTGCGCGCTTACGTTGGTTCATCCGCCATTTTCAGGGTCCCCGAAAATACGAACGCGTAATCCAATGCGAACGCGTTAATCGTACAAATTACTCAACAATGAAAATCAGGAGTGTATTTTCGCACAGTTAAAACAGTAAGGTCCTCTGGCATTAGCACTTTACTCTTAAGCTAACAAAATTCAAAGATCACTTCGCATAATGATAATTTCAACTTCGCGAAAAAGTCCAGAAACACAAACTAATTTTGTCAATTCTGTGCAATAATTATACTACTGCTTTTAAGATTTTTAGACCATCAGCTGACAAAATAGCCTGATTCATCGGTTTTTTTCTGGTTTTAAAGACTGAACGATTGCTATACAACTAAACGTTCGATTTTCGTAAAGAAATCGTTAGATGCGTTTGTGCCGCCAGAACACTGTAAAGAACAGAAAAAATATATATATAAAAATCTTACCGTGATAATCGATTACCCCCAATGAATTGTGAATGAAGAAACATATCACCAGCAAAACGAGAATCCGTTTGATAACAATTACCATTTTCTGGGACACTTTCAAAGCTTTGTTGCGATGCTTGACCAGTTGAACATTTGTGATACTTGGTCTCCAATTATCTTTGTTTTCGTGATTATAAATAGCAGAATTAGTTAACGTAGGTTAATTACACAATTAGAGTGGACGCTTTCCCAGTTGTGCTTCAAACAGTGATTGTTAAGTTTAGATAAAAGCGACAAAAGCCGTTATGAAAGTCGTAATACGCCGTACAGACAGCAAAAATTGTTGGAAAGTTGTTGAGGTCATGATTTTCGTTGGCCACGCTAACAATTGCCGTCGGTGACACAAGCGTCTTACGTTATCTCATTCGCGCGCACTTGCGTAAATGCGCGCGAGCTCGCGTAAACTGAGACAGGACCTGTCAAACGAGAGCAAGATTATACACAGTAAAAATATTAAAACGAACCACGATCCATTGATCTGTTGTAATGCAAATGAGCAGAGTTAACCGTGAAAAGGGCTATTATAAATCGCTTTTCATTCTATGCATTGAATGAACAAACACATAAAAATGGACAACACAATCTTCTTTCGAAAACTTTTATTCAAATCTCCATTAGTTTATGTTTAAAAGCAAAACGCGTACCATTTAGAGCGCTTCGAGTTCATTTACCCGTGGATGAAATTCAAAAAATCGATACAATTCAATTTAAGCACGTTTTAAAAACAATTCTCCAAAACTATACAAGAACACAAGAAAAGTCAATCACAGATTGATATCAACATAAATTCCTATCGAAAAATGTAATCTGTTTTACCTTTAAGTCCCTCGCTTGCTTGGAATTCTTTAAATCTCCGCTTCTTTGGTTGTGAAATCCGTCATGAAAACAAACATCTCGGATGTTGTGTGGCGTCATACGCGCATGTTTTGCGACGTCATACGCGCCCGCGAACTAGCCCTGTCCAACACGTCGGGCGGCGGTGTGCAGCCCGCGAAACATTCCGCTAGCCATGACCATAAAAAATGACAGGCATATGTTTAGTTCTATAAGTATGGGGTTCCGCGCGGGCCTTCCGCCCGCAGAGCTCCGCTGTAACTGGCTAAGTTTCGCGCTCTTTTCATGTTACACTGTGATCAAAGTTTAAGTTCTCCTTGGCTCAGTTTCGAAATTAACGAGAAAAATAAAGTTCTCAAAAATCTATGAAAGGTGTTTATAGACCTTCTGCAGCCTTAAAGCGCTAAATTATTCCTCTATTTTGCAAACGACAGAGCCTCGGTAATGAAACTATTTTGCGCTATTACGCGATGTAGCCTCAATCAGCAAAACGTTTTGTTTCATTGGCTCCTATTCTCCTTTCAAAATTTCAACAAAACTTCAAGTCAAACTTGACTAGTCATCACCTAGGGATAAAATCCAAGGAAAGGCCATGTTGTTATTTCCACTCAAACTCTCGTTGAATTGTTTACCTGCGAAAATCTTTTGCCAGTGGCTATTTTTGCGAAGAAAAAAGGGCTATAACAACAACAGAAAAACAACTGTTCGGGTTAAATCAACTAAAGTCAAAATGGAGAATAGAGATGATCAAAGCGTTTTTGTATTCTGCTGACGTAGTCAGTGAAGCTGATTTCCTTTTCGAAACGGTCGATGCCATTTTTAACGGTCGATGCCATCATTGGCATTCATTAGTAACCAAGCCTTTTGTAATGGTCGATGCTATTTCTCTCTAGTTTATGCCTGGATTGGGACGAAAGTAGGCTATCATTATTAATTAGATAAAATTGGGCCAAGGTAAAGCAATTATTAGATCTAAGCTAGATTCGCGGTTAGGTAAGATTTAGGGTTAGGGTGACCCGTTATTGATATATATTAAGAAAAGCACCTTTTATAATTAAATTTTTCTGGGGTTTGCCGGATCAACCCAGTGGTCTAGTGTTGAAGGAGAGATCACGTTAGCATGCAGAGGTTCCGGGTTCAATTCCAGATAATTAATTGCATTTTTCTTTTTACTGATAGAAAAAAATAATTCTTAAGTTGGTGAAATGTCGCTATAATGGCACCGACCGTTTACGAAAGGGAAATTTGCGTCAGCATAGTCCGAGGGTGTCAAATCGGGTTGTTCGCACTTGTCAAGTGGAGGCGTTCGGCCGTACGGCCGCATTATTTATCTGAGGCAAAATACCACAGGGAACCCACGTCGTTATTTTTGAAAATTACTCTTAAAACCCCCAGAAAAAGCACATAAAACTCTAAAATGCGTATGCTGGCTCAATATGTTAGAGTTGAGATATACAATTACCAAAGAATCGCATATAAGCGACCCAGGGAATTTCAACACAATTATGCTCGATATACTCATTCTTCTCAATCTGTAAGACACCAACCCTGGAGCCAAGGAACTCCTCACAAACAATGAGGACCCTTCCAGTTGGAACGCAGTAGACATCGATCACAGTTGAGCAAACCATCAAAATTCATGCCAAGTCCCGTTCTGGAATTATAGGATTTCAGCAGACGAGTCTTTGTATTATCGCTGGTGCAAGACAAGGCACAGCCGGGCGAGTTATATGCAAGTCACGAAGGAATTGATTGATATGGATGACCCAGTATCTACAATGCACAAGGAGATGAGACCGTCACACTTAAAGGTTAAATGAACCAAAAATTAGACATTTTTCTTTTTGTCCAATATTGGTGCAACATGTCTAATGGGTACCAAATTAGCATATTCGGAAGTTTGAAACTAATTGGACTTGGCATCGCAGAGATATTGGACAATGTTGGAAGTTGAAAAATGCGACTTTATGGCCTTCATAATCCAAGAGCGATCAGGAAAATTGTCGGAAAGTAACGTCACTTTTGACCACCTCAAAACAGTCAAGGTTTGAAGGTGAAAACAATTGTCGGTTCTCACTAGGGCTCTTACGTGCACTTGAAGTGCACTTGATACGTTCTTGCATTGTGAACTCCTTTTCTGAGAGCGTTTTCTAAGTCTGACTTACGTTTCAGTAGAAGCACTCATCTGATTTATTTACACGTTTAATTCTCTTTGTAAAATAATCAAAGAGGTAAAAATTAATATCAGCTGAATGTAACTAGAAAGTTAAATAATTTACAATAGTTCATTTTCTATAAGTTCAATATTTCCCTTCTTTTTTTAACAAAAACGTCTTTTTAAATGGCACGTGCTGTTGGTTTGTTAATAGGGAACTTACGCAACCGAGGACGGCAACGCCAAGGAAAACGTCACTCGAAAAAAAGGAATCGCGCTATTTTAAACTACTTTGTAATTGTTTTAATTTGTTTAATTTGTCTAACATGACTGGATTGTCTAGGAGCTAAATTTTGTAGGGCCAGCCTTAAAGTTCAAATATAGAAAAGAAAATTAACCGTCGTGTGTTCACGTTCTTCACAAAACCTATTCTTGGCTTTCACATGACGTCATAAAAATTAAAAAATCTAAAGAAAACGTCCTACAAAGCTGTTTCTAACATGGTATGTGGATACAAGTGTTATAATCTTTCACAAAAAGTTTCAGGTTTTAACGACGTTTTGCTTCCGATTTACAAAGATTTTAAATGTGTCACGCAATGCGTCACGCTATTTCAGATAAGCCGCGAAAACAAACAAAATTGAATCAGCTGAAAGTTATTGTTTGCATTATAAGTGCTTATAAGCCAAGTTAATTGAGCTTATAGCAAATACAATATTTTTGGATGTGATTTTTGGTGTAATTAAGACTTTGAATTTTTGGCCGCCATCTTTGTGCCCTCTCAGGGGCACAAAGATGGCCGCTCCATACATTTCTTACTAAAAATACCTCAGTTTCAATGAGGCGCTGAGCGCACTCTCTGAGAACGTTTGAATCCATTAAAAACTGAAGATGTGCCACCGTAATCGAGATCGAGAGACTGTCGTGTTATAGTAACGTGTGTTTTATCGATCACGTGATCACGTAGGACAAGGAACGCCTGGCGAAAAGTGTTTCGCAAGTCATTGAGCGTTCGCAAGTCATTGAGTGTTCGCAAGTCATCATGGAGTGTTTGCAAATCATGGAGTGTTGCGTGACATCATACGGCAACGAGAGAAGCAGCGGGTTTAAAAGTCGGCACGAGCCTACAAACTTGTTTCATAAGTAATCTTACAAACAGTAGTGTACTAATGTGTTTTTAAAAGTAGTAATGCACAAAGTAGTGGGTTTAAAAGTCGGCACGAGCCTGTAAACTTGTTTCAAAAGTTACTTTACAAAGAACGACGTGTTTTTAAAAGTAGTAATGCATAAAAAGATGTTATTTAGAAAGTCAAAAAGCAGAAGTAACACATGTCTAATTTTGACCCTGAAAACGCGCCATAGGGGCGCAAATGATTTCCACAGGGAACGAGCTCTCTGCGTTTTGGTTTACGATTCTGGCGGAGTCACGGGAGACTTCAAAGACACGCAAGTAAGATCTCAAGTTTCAGATTTTAGTTGTATTGGAAGGCGTATTTCAAGCCAACGTAGGGTAAAAATTCTACTTTGAGAAAGAAAAGGTTGTACTCTAATTCTCAGGCTTAGTCAATCAAAAACACTACAGCCAAAACAATGCCTGCACGTGCGTTTTATATTTTGGTACATTTCCTTGCCGTTCCCTGCAACACAATAACGTCAAATGATCAAAGATTTTGTGGAGAACGTGAACACATGACGGTTAATTTTCTTTTTTCTATTTGAAATTTAAAGTTGTCACTATGAATTTAACAGTTTACCTTCACAACAGTTACCGCGTAAGCGGAGATGATTGACAGACATGGTAGTTAACTTGTCTAAACTACCTAGCGAGGTGGTTTGAAAAAAACCTAACATTAAAGATATATATTATATGGACAGATGAGAAGTTTCTCGAAGCAAGATTTTATCGCTCGAAGCTCTTCGATTAATTCCTACCAAAACACGGGTTCAAGCTTCTCGGCCACTTTTTTCAATGCGAAAACAGTGGATACGCAGGCTCATTTCTGCTGATTCTGCTGAATCCTACAATTTCAGAACGGGCATTGGCATGCCTGTTGATGGTTTGCTCAATTGTGATGTCCATTGCGTTCCTACTGGAAGGGACCTCTGATCGGTTGACACTGAAACTATTGTTTGTGAGGAGTTCCTTGGCTCCAGGGTGGGTGTCTTCCAGATGGAGAAGAATGAGTAGGTAGACTGTGGTACTGATCGAGCATAATTATGTCGAAGAAATACCCTGTTGGGGTTTATATGCGAGACTTTGGTGTATGTACATTTCAACTATAACATATTGACGTAGCATACCCATTTTAGAAATTTATGTGCCTTTTCTGGGGGTTTTAAGGTGTTTCCCTCTAGTTTCTCAAGAGTAACTTATACAGCTACAAATAGAATTACTTTGAATTCTGCAATGTTTGTCTTTTTATTGTGCCTGAAAGTGAAAGCCGTCAAGTGGACATCCCAGCATGCCACAGAAAAAGTGACACAAATATTTACTTTAATACCAGGAAGGGGATAAAAACAAATGTAGCGGACCCCGGAAGCGATTCCGTAAAAGTTGAAAACAACTAATGGACTTTAAAAAACGTGTGGTGAACCCTGCTCTTTATCTTGGCAAATTGTTTTTAGACTGTATTTTTGGTGATCGTGGGAGAGCTATCAGGGCCGATAATGGCTCTGTTGTGATGATTTTGTAATTCTCTGTTTTCGAATTGCCCATAATACACTTTGGTTGCCCCCAAATTTTGCAAAAAATATTGTTTGTAAATGCTCTTGGGAATATACAGTCCTCCCAAGAGCATTTACAAACATTTACAAAGTAACAATAGTTTATGCAAAATCTGGGGGGGGGGGGGGGGGGCAAACAAATTGTATTATGGGCAATTCGAAAATAGAGAATTAAAATTACATAAACAGAAGTTATGTTATCATTCGTTATTTATTTTAGAGATTGTTGATGCTGCGAAGCGAAGCATCATATGTTATGAGATTGTTGATGCTGCGAAGCGAAGCATCATATGTTATCGTGTTTGAGTGAAAGATAGTTCGCCAACGAAGCACATCAGGTAATTTCCGTAAACTCTACGAGAAGCACAACAGCCAATCAAACGAAGATTTCACTGAGGCGACAAATTATCGATGTATCGATTGGTGCTCGTTTTGCCCCAGAAGCCACTGCGCGCCTTACTAACGAACATCGGTTTCTCCCGACAATTGCACGACTCTGCACGACAAGCATGACAGCCCATCAAAAGAAGCGTTCACTGAGACGACAAAAGATCGATGTCATATCAACTGATCGGTTTTTAATCGATTACAACCGGGATGCAGCACGCCTGCCGACGAACATGTGACGATTTACTCGAGTTCGAGTGCATTTTCTTTTTTACCGCATCCATTTGCATGTGTTGAGTCACTGACGTCACAAAATCTTCAGACCAACTCGATCCAACTCTCAGAGTTCGGTCCCGGTCATTTTTGAATTGAGTAATGGCGGCAAGCCGAATACGAAATGTAAAGTAAAAATAATAGCACTTCCCGTACGAGTTTTTGACTTGAAACTTCGCAAGGTAAGTAACGAGTACTTATATTTTCAAAATATGAAGAGAACAGAAAATGTATATTTTTGATCATTGTGGCACTTTAAGCTTAGTTTTCACTAGCGACATAAGAATAAGTAAGCATAAACGAAATCATAAAAACGTTTATTGTGAATAAAAACGGGCCCGACATAAGCATAAACATAAGCGCAATAAGAGCGCACAAATCACATGTTTAGTGGTGCTTTACATTCACTTATGAGAATGAGATCGGACGTCAGCTTATGAAGGCGTCTCAGTCAGCCGCTATTGGTCCACTATTGATCTCATCTTCCCCACCCCACCCATGAACAATGTATGACACTGAGGGTGGTCACAGGCAGGGTTTTGTTACTTCCTTATTTCTACGTGGTCTGAGCAAATTCGTATGCTGCTATTTGAAGCTCGCGAAGGGAGGGAAAGAAAACAACAGACGGCGCACCTGTTTTTGCTACCTACCGTCGGAAGAGCAACACGCTGATGAACTGTAATTATCGTTTAATAGAGATTCGGGAATAGAAAACAACTATTGCAAAGCTAAGCAAAGCGAATTTATTGCAAAATAAAGGAATGACAAACCTCAGGAAACTGCACATAAATGCCAGGATGCTAGTTACAATTGTTTCTTGTTTTTGTTAATTTAAAAGAGTTAAGATAAACACTTTTGAGTGGGCTGTTTTTATTATTTAATATATGCGCAAAGATAGTACAGTTTAAATTCTCAAATTGAATATAAACGGTTTACAAAGAGAGTAACCGAAACGGAAATCAAATCAATCATAGCTTAGTGTTTCAGTGTTGAAGATGATATCGAGACAGTAATGCTACAGTGTTGGAGACTCTTTGCTTTTTCTTACAAAAGACCTGCATGTCTGTTACAGAAAAAAAAAATTGAAGTTAAAAAAATAAGTATCGCTTGGAAGAAAAAGGCTTATTTTTCAAAAATAAATTTTGGATCGGTTGAAAGAAAAAAAAAATAAAAGGACGGTTCACGTTAGCAAAGCAAGCAACAGGTCCTTATGCAATGAAGGCCAGGCGCACAAGGTATCCCACGATAAAGGAGCCCAGGTAAATGCCGAAAGAACAGGAATGGGCCGAGGCAGCTCCTGCAAAGGGGAAAGCTGAAACAAAAGAAAACTATAACATTAAAATTCAATGTATGTTTTTTTTTAATTTTATTCGTTTTATAACCGTTTATTTTAACCCATTCGACACCTCAAACGCCCGAAATCGTCCGTAAAGGAACCACGGTCCTTTTACCATTTGTGACGTCAGACATTTTTACGACAAAGGATTATTTTATAACTAGTAGCTCATGCAGGAGGAAGAATTTTTTCGAAAAGTGCCCAAATGAGAGATATCTCAATAAACTGAGCCAGAGTTTCACGCGAAAAACCTGTCAGGTTTGACAGGCAAAATCGAAGGAATTAATATGGTCTTCCTGCTAAAAAAAATTCACCTCCTCCAGCGTTTTCTAGGAAACTTTTACTCACCATAAAAAAATGCAAGTGAAAGGCCAACATTGAGCGGAAGAAAAGGAAATAGGAACGAAAAAGAACGGGGAGTAAAAAAGAATAAAAAGAAAAGTATGCATGTCCAAAACCAAAAGTCGATATATTTGACCCAGATAGGAAAGTCAGAAAATGCCAGTCAGAAAATGGCATTAGTGGCTTCAAATTGCTGTTTCCCACTAAATTTCTAGAAGTTAGTGGGTTAATATGAAATTTGCCCAAGCTCACTTAAAATCATAGTTTCGAATACTGTCATCTTTCAGGGTGAAAGATGACAGTTGAATGTTGGTTGATAAGCTATTGTTTTAAACAAGCAAACATGATGTTTAATACGCTCGATATTATGCTCATTTTTCTAGGCTTTAAGGCCAAATTAAACACGATACGTCCGAGTAAAATGATTTTGTTATGGTAAAAAGCAAATAGATTTCAGTTCGCCAAATGATATATCCTCTGATAAATAATGGTTTGACGTCATAGCGTGGTCACAACAGAGTAAGAAATTACGAGCGAAGCGAGCAATTCCTCACTCTGACTGAAATTTATTTGTTAAATATACCAAACTGAAATTGAAATTGAAAACTCAAACTGAAATTGATCCGTTAAATATACCAGAACATTCAACCGTACTTAGCATTTGTCAGAACTGGCTGACCCATCAAAATGATGCACGCTATCTGCGAAATGATCAGTTTGAACGGCGCGAGACGGACAAATGAGTTCTGACAAATGGTAAGCGTCTTAACACTCGCCTATGTATAATTTCATGATGTTGGAGCCCAGGTTTGTCAAGTCAAGGCTCACCTCTTATACACTTTCCTTTAGTGGCCTTGCTCTTCTGGTATCCTTTTTTGCATCTGCATTTTCCATCGTAGCATATTTCGTGCACCTGGCACTTGACGTTGAAACATTTACTTGCTGTGATGAAGGGAAAAACATAAACAACATAATACGCACATGTTTTAATTTGCTGGTCATTATTGATCAATAGAATTAGTATAGAGAGAATATGACTTATCCAGCAAATCATTGTACCTCTTCTCGTGAGTAATTTTCTGTATGCCTACAAACACTGATTAAACGTCTGATCCCTTATATCCCTTATAACCCTGAATAACCTGTGTTATTATTGTATTGTATTATCATTGTATTGTATCAATTGTATTACTATTGTATTGTATTGTATTGTATTGTATTGCATTGCATTGCATTGCGTTGCATTGCATTACATTGCATTGCATTACATTGAATTGTATTGTCATTATTGTATTGTGTTGTATTGTATTGTATTATTATTGCATTGCATTGTACATTATATTGCATTGCATTGCATTGTATTGTATTGTATTGTATTGTATTGTATTGCATTGTATTGCATTGCATTGCATTGTATTGCATTGCATTGTATTGCATTACATTACATTGTACTGCATTGCATTGCATTGCATTGTATTGCATTGCATTGCATTGTATTGTATTGTACTGTATTGTATTGTATTGTATTGACGGTACTGTACTGTAATGTACTGTACTGTACTGTACTGTATTGTATTGTATTGTATTGTATTGTATTGTATTGTATTGTATTGTATTGTATTGTATTGTATTGTATTGTATTGTATTGTATTGTATTGTATTGTATTGTTATTATTGTATTGTAGACCGCGCTTGGATATTTTGCGTGTTCTCTTTTTCTTATAACACGACATGACGTAACTGTCGAATAATAAAGTATTATAAGGTATTGTTTTGTGTTGTATTCTATTCTATTGTCATTATTGTATTGCAGACTGCGACATAAAACCTACCCGGCTTGCAGTCACTTCCACTCCTTACGTATCCTTCTTTGCAGTGGCATTCATACTTTCCTTCTGCGTTTTCACATCTTTCATTTCTTTTGCACGCGTTTTCATTTCCTTCGCATTCGTCTATATCTAATTTAAAGATTGATTTTGTAAATAGAGATGAAAGATAGATTATTCGATTTGTAAAATAAAGTCTTGCTTTGATTGATTTCTAACATGCAGCGTTGCCCACTGTAACTGAAACTGTTTTTGCTATTTTTTTTTTATTAAACATTGATCAAAGTGAATTATAGTTCAATGTAAAAGAAATATGGTAAATCTGTTTTTAGATTTGGGAGCAACTGTGTTTGCAAACAGATTCTGTTTGGAGATGATCAACGTAGGAGTGTGCATTCCTATACAATGAAGGCCAAGGCTATTTTTAGATCCCCGTGACATAACAAGCCATCAAATTTACAAGGTATGAAGGGTGGAGTGGCTACATGCATGTAAGTTTCAAATTGATACAGCCAACGTTTCCGTGTAAAAAAGAAAAGCTATAAACATTTTTTGATTTGGTATAATCAGAACTAGAGCAACGCCTCAATTTTGTTTTTTTTCTTTACGATAATTTTATATACCTGTCAATATTTTCCCATTGCACTAGTAATTAGGCATAAAAAATGTATAAATTTTTCGAGTTTATTGTGCCCGAGTTTAGACCTAAGTAGAAGGGAAAGAAGGGTTCTGGCACACTCTACGGCCGCCCCTTTTTAGCACAAAAACTTATTTCTTATTGTTTTACCCTACTTTTAGCCTTACTCACTCATTTACATGCGTTTGCATGTAAATTGCATCAAATTTACATATCCCGACACATAGAAAATCGTTTCATCCATCTGCATAATTTCAAGCGTTTACTAATTGTTTTCGCAGAAAATTATCGTAAATTATAGCAAAATCAAAAATAAAAACTCGCGTTCACCAAAAATCCCCACAAAATTCATCAGAAAAACTTATTTATTTGAAAAACAGCGTCCTCCGAGTTGCGCCAGAACCCTTCTTTCCCTTCTACTGAGGGTGGATAGATAAAGATGAAAAAAAAAATCAACTTTATAAACCAAAATCAATTGGGAGAATAGATTTTGTAAATCAAAATCTATCCCCTAAATCAATTGGGAGAATAGATTTTGAAAATCAAAATGAAATCTAAAACAAAACTTTTTTAGATTTCATTTTGATTTTCAAAATCTATTCTCTCCTAAATCAATTGGGGGATAGATTTTGATTTTCAAAATGAAATCCAAAAAAACTTTTTTCAGAATGAAATCCAAAATCATTTTTCAAATGAAATCTAAAAATTTTTTTTTAGGTTTTCATTTTTATAAATCAAAATCTATCCCCTAAATCAATTGGGGGGATAGATTTTAGTTTTCAAAATCTATCCCCTAAATCAATTGGGGGGATAGATAGATTTGGTTTTCTAAATTTATCCCCCAAATCAATTGGGAGAATAAATAGGTTTCCATAATTGAAAATCAAAAGAAATCCTATTTTAGGATGGAGTATAAATTCAATTCCCATAATTGAATTTTAAAATAGGATTTCTTTTGATTTTCAATTATGGAAACCTATTTATCTATCCTCCCCAAATTAATCCACATGGAAACTGAATTTATTTCCGCAGGTTCGAAAACGAAAAAGAATTTGAATTTCAAATAACTTTCTCAGGGGAGAAATATATTTGAATTTTCCTCCAGCTTTTTTAGGGAGAGGAAAATTCCACCCAAAATTCTCACAGATTTCCTCATGCTCTTCCGTCTTGATCAAAGCCTCGGGGGAATTGAAAGAAAGCGGTGTTTTGAAATCATGAATATGAATGACAAACTGATGCGCCCAGCTGTCAGATTATTGACATATGGCGGCCAATCAAAAAATCAGCATTGTGTCTAACGCGTTAGACAGTTTTTCGGGGAAAAATATTTATTTTTAGCGGCTAACGCGTTAGCCAGTTTTTCGGGGAAAAATATTTATTTTTAGCGGCTAACGATTTCATTCTTCAAATTTATACCCCTTTAAAACATCAATTGTTGATGGATATCAACTATCATGTGGGTATAGTTACGTTGTATTTTAACGTAAATATCTGTTTGTTTCCCATGAAAATTGATTTTATCAAAATCAATTTTCATGTCAAAATCTATCCTCCCCCTAATTTATTTAGGGAATCTATCCCCTGATTTATTTAGGGAATCTATCTCTTAAATAAATTTTGGAAAAAAAAAAACAAAAACTATTTTCAGGATGAAATATAAAAATCATTTTCCAAATTAAATTCAAAATAGAATTCAATTTGGAAAAACAAATCTATCCCCTGATTTATTTAGGGGAATCTATCCCCAGGGAATCTATCCCCAGGGAATCTATCCCCTAAATAAATTTTGGAAAAAAAAATCAAAAACAGGAATGAAATATAAAAATCATTTTTCCAAATTAAATTCATTTTGGAAAACAAATCTATCCCCAGGGAATCTATCTCCTAAATAAATTTTGGAAAAAAAAATCAAAAACAGGAATGAAATATAAAAATCATTTTCCAAATTAAATTCATTTTACCCCTGATTTATTTAGGGGATTTCAGGATGAATTTCATTTTTATAAACCTCCGGAGGAAGATAATCTCCAATGACCAATAGCCAAAGTTTTCTCCCAGCTGAAAAAGTTTGCTGGAAGGAAAACAATTGTCTCTTTTTACATCCCAACAAACTTTTTCAGCTGGAGATTGAGATGAAAAGTGTCATTTTTTTCTTTTTTTCAAAAATCCACAAGGGGGGATACGTGGATTTTTGAAAAAAGGGGAAAAAAAGTTCATTTCAATTGGTTTTTCTTCATCCCCTACATTCACATGGAATTGGAGGCCCTGACTTCAGGAGGTGGAAAATTCATCTCAATCTCCAATGGCCAATAGCTAAAGTGTTCACTCCATCATCCATAACAACTCTCTTGTCATCATCTCGAGACAAAGCCACTTTCAAAATCTGCTCAGTGAAAATCTCATGCAGATGTGATCGGAGAGAAACATTTTTCATTGGAGGAAATTTTTCACCATGAAGAACGCGCACAAAATCTTCATGTGAAATCTTATTTTTAACCACATTCTTTTTTATTCCCTTTGCTTTCTTGATTCCTTTTCCCTCATCCATCTTGATGGAATAACATTTTGGTCTCAATCCAACAAATTCACGAATGATTTTTCCTCCTGCTTCATCTTTAAACATTCCTAAAATTTTCTTGTTTTTCCCAACGGGAAAGCCATTTTTCACAGCGAAATGATCTTTCGGATATCCAGATGTGTCAAACCATTTCTCAACATCTCCAGCAGTATCAGCGAAGAAATCATCCGTCTCAATCTCCAAAATCAGGGAATCTGTATCGGAATAGAGAACTTTCACACTCTCCCACTTTTTCTTCACATAACCATAACGAAATTTGAACATATGAATTTTGGAGAGATCAAGAATTGATGCTCCAACAAAGATTGGTTTGTTTAAAGTAACTTTTGTTTTCCTCATGTGAATAGCAGCCACTTTATCTCCAAACTTGGTTGCGTGTTTGAAGTTGATTTTTTTCACCAAGTTTGCTTTTTTCTTCCTATCATTCACCAGTTTCATGTCAATTCTATTCCTAACATTTTCCATGGTTTTCCCATAAACAGCATTGCTTGCCAGTTTGAAAAGATCTTTCTCAAAATCATTTTTGGCTGCTGTTCTCAGTTTCGTATTCCATTCAATGAAAGGTTTCATGAAAGCTTCTTCTCGAAATCCAATTCCTCTCCAAATCTTTTTCAGTTTCATTCCCAGGGAAAGAAAAAGTTTCAAACTCCTTCCATCCAAAACCATTTTTTCTTTATCTTTGAGATTGGGAATTAACTTTTTGAATCCATTTACTTCCAGCAATTCCGGTGCTAAAGGAAAATCATTGTGGAAATCATGCAATTCATCTGGATATTCCAAGTCAACTTCCAGAACACATCCAGCAATCTTCTCCCATTCTTTCAAAGCCTTTTCACTCAGCCATTCAAATCCTCCAACAGGAAGTGGTTGAACCATCGCAGTTGGATAAAGGGAATTTGCATCGAGATAAACGATGAATTTTGATGGTTGGGAAGGATCAAAATCTTCCATGAATTTGTTATTTGCCTGAGAAAATCGGTGAAAGACTGTGGAAACTCCTCCACGAATTTGCCTTTCAAAAAACCGAAACATTTCCACATCTCCTTCACAAATTAATTCTAACTCAACTCCTGTCATCTTCAACATAGCATCCCAAAAGAAAGAGGGGGCAGTCAAAAACCATGCGGGATCTAACAGATAGTTTTCCAACAAAACTTTCCTAAAATTTTCCACAACATCTGCCAGGAGAAAAACATCAGTCTTCAAATAGAGATCATGATATTCTCCCAAATTTGACATCCCAAATTTTCTCCAGACATTTTCAGCGTGAGCAAAATCTTCATCTGAAATTCCTTCTCCAGACAACTGGGAGAAAAAAGCATCTTTCCCAGGAAGTTTACAATTAAATTTCTCAAATGAATCCATGAATTCATATGGAAAAACTCCTTTTCTGGAAAGCAAATCAACATCATCTGGGAAAAATCTTTTCAAGCAATGCAACTCATCTTTCCCTAAATTTCCAACAAGATTTGCCAAAGAAGAATTCATAAATTTCAGGGAGTCAACAAAACGAATTTCATGTTTCAAATCATGTTTTTTTCCCTCTTCATCTTCAAATGTTCCCCAAACAATTTTCAGGGAAAAAGAAACATATTTTTCATCATTGTTTGGGATTGCATCAATCTCCCCAAATTCATTTCCCATGTTTTTAATGAAAAGATGGGAATCATATCCATCCAAATTGTGAATGAAGACTGGAGTGAAATCTGGCACTTTCGCTTGTAAATTACAATAATCATGAGCAGCTCCGCGAAATTCCCCAGTCAGATGACAATGATCAGCAACTTTTTTCCCCTCAATCTTTTTTCTACAAAGCCAACAAATATCAGTTTTCTCAAATGCTTCTTTTTCTCCTTTCTTCCAAATAATTCTCTTCCAATTTTTTCTCAGCATGGGTTTTCTCACATCATTCAAAATCCATTTCACCTGATCAACTAATTTCACCAGAAACTCTCTCCCAACATCTTCTCCGCGAAAGAAAACAGGGGAGAAATCAACCCCAACTCGACTCACAGGAAGAAAACAAAAGCTGCAGGGAATATGGTGTTGAATTTGCTCTGTTTTTTCCCCAATGTTCTTTTCTATTTTCTCCAAAATCGACTCAAAATCAGCGTAGATGACAAAGGGAACGGTTGTTGCGCATTGAACTTTCTTGAATTTCATAATTGATTTTTCTGGAGGGAGAAAAGCTTTCACTCCATCATTCGTGCAAAATTCTTGATGAACATCTAATGTTTCTTTGGAGTTGAATGAATTGAGACAACCATCACAAACATGCCTTTGGTTTTTATTTTTGGAATCTTCTCCAAACCATAATCGATTCAAATTCTTCACCAAAGCAAAATGTTCATTTTCTCCGCTTTTCAGTTTGAAAAGAATCACATGATTTCCCTTGCTTTTCTCAAAGTTATGATTTGTTTCCCTTCAACAATCCCCAAGACATTCACAGAAATATTATTTTGTCTTTCAAATCTGTCAATATCTCGCCATGAAATGGGGAATGAAATTCCTTCCCAATTAAATTCCTCGCATTGTTTTCTCAACAAAGGAGTTATTCTTTGTGGATTTTTCTCCACTGGATTTTTCCATCTTCCAATGCACCACTTGAAGCACTCATCATCATTTTCATTTTTCATGTTTGTCAAAGCTTTTTTTGCAGCAAGCCAATCAGGAAGTGGAATGAATTTTCCAACAGTCATTTCATCCAGATGAATTTCCAATCTTTCAACTCGCAAGAATCTCCAGTTGCTTCTTCCCTTTTGGTAATTCCGCATGTTTTCCAACATTCTTTCATTCATTTCTGTCAGCAATTTTTCCAAGTCAGTTCCCTCAAAAACTTCTTCAACCAGGGAAGAAAAGAAGGCATCATTTTCAATGGCTGTTCCCTGTGCTAAATCATGAGAAATCATTCTGCAAACCAAAACCATTTTCACTTTGAACCCAAAATGTTTCTTCAGAATTTCAACCACATTTCCTTTCACATTCTTCAAGAATCCTTCTGCGGAATATCCTTCTTTTCCCTTGACAACAAAAGTCGATCCACCCAACCCCAGTTTTTCTTCAATATCAAATTCAACTCTCTTCAACATTTCTCCAATCTTCGCATTCAACTTCAAAAGTTTTTCCCGGGTTCTTTCCTTCAGATTCCAATCAACTCTTTTCTTTATCTTTCCAAACCAGGAATTCATTGAATCAATGGATGACTCAACAACTGTCGATACTCTTTCTGGAAGAACTTTTTGAACAGCTGATTTCACCGCGGGAAAAGATGTTTTCTTGATGATTTTTCTCTGTGGGTTTTGCAGCTCTTTTTCCAGATCAGCTTTTTTCATCCGGGAGAATCCCACCATTCCTTCCGAACGTGCACGATCTTTTAATTCTTTTAAAGTTGGCATTTTTTAATAAAAAAGAAAAAAAAAATTTTTCATTTAAAATGAAGTTTTCAATCCAGGAAGAAGGAAAAGAAAAGCAGATTTTTTTCACATTCAAAGAAGCATCAGAAAAAACTGGCATTCCGAATTCCACCATTTGGAGGTTCATCAAAAACAATTCAGAAAACAAAAATTTCACCAGAAGATCAGATAAAAAAGTTTTCTTCATTCAGGAAGAAATAACAGATGAACCTTTTCTCCAAGTTGATGGAGAAGATATTTTTGATTATGATGAACTAAAAAAGTTTGGAATTTCAAGCACAGTTTTCCTTAACCAAATCCTCAAGAAGAAAAACCATTTCCTTGATTCGGAGGAAATCACTCACTTTATCACATGGAAATCCCCCCAATTTGAATTTTTCATTGATAAATTGAGGGAAAATCAAAGGGATGAAAAAATCATTCAAAAGAACAAATTTAAAAGAAATCAAGGCCAATATCAACCAGAAATCACACTTCAGTTTGGGTAAATCACAAAGACTTGGTGAAACTCATGGAAAAAGTTTGAATTTTTTCTCTTTTGGAGAGAAAATGGATAAAATGATTGTCAAAGAAAAACTTTTCACAATCGGAGACAAAGATTTCTTTTCAATAATTTTGGGTGAAAAATATTTTCCAGAAATAATTTTGGGTGAAAAATATTTTCCAGAAATAATTTTGGGTGAAAAATATTTTCCAGAAATGAAATTTCTCTCCGGAAAATGGTTTGGGAATAAAATATCTCTCTGGAAATGAAATTTCTCTCGCTGAAAATCAACTTAAATCCATTTTTTCAGGAAGTTTTATGTAAAAGATAAGCTTATTTCTCTTTTTTCCCCTCTGTCTATTGTAGATAACTTAGTTAGCTAAAATCAGGAAATAAATGTTTAAAATACGATTTTATTTTTTATATAAATGAAATGTCGAAACAATCAGCTACGCATTTTACAATCTCCGATGGGAAAAAAACTAAAACATTCACCTCTGTGAATTCTGCGGCGAAAGAATATAGCATTTCAAATTGCGCCATCACCAATGCGTTGAATAAAGGAAATAAATCCATCATCCGGAGATCGGATAAGAAAATATTTTATCTCGGAGAACCAAAAGTGGAAGAGCCAAAGGCGAAGGGATCAGATTCTCCCCAGATAGATTTTTCTTCACTCCCAATGGATGAGGAATGGTTTGACAAATTCAAGATCGTCGTTTTAAACATGGATGAGTTTTGCAAAGGGATCGTTAATAAATTATTCGTGGATGAGGACGTCACATTTGATTGGAAAAAAAGGGAAATTTTTTACAATGAGGTAACTGTTTCATTTCTCGAGATTATCTCCGTTATCTGCAAAGTGGCGTTTCCGATTAACAGAGATAATTATCTTGCAGAAATGAAGAAGAATTTAACTGTTGGAAAAAAAAATATTATTGACACGAAACGAATGAAATTCATTTCCAATCTGAAGAAAAATGAAAGAACATTTCAAGTGGATATATTCAATAAAATCAGGAAATATAAATGAATTTTTCCCCTGATTTCTTGCATGAATTTTCATTTCCCAGAAATGAAAACTCTCACTCTCGCTTCGCTCGCTCGCTTCGCTCACTTAACCCTCGAATCTTCTCTCCCATTCCTTCTCAAATTTTTCAAAATTCAACCCCAAATCAATCACAATTCCATCAATCGCCTCCATCGCAGGGAGAAATTCATTTCTGTCGAAATTTCCTCCCCTGAGCGCGAATCTCAAATTGCTCAAAGTTTTTTCATAAGTCGTGAACGCGAACTTTGCCATTTCAATTTTTGACTTGAGGTTTTTCATTTCATTCGCTGTTTTCAAAATCAATCCTGCCCCTGAAACAACTCCCAGCACGATTGGATTCATGGTTGCGGCTCCCACGATTGTCCCAGCTGCAACCAAACCGGAAGAAGCAAGATTCAAGAGCAGATTCATTTTCTTGAATCTTTTATCCGCCTGTTTGAGGCACCAGAATCTTTTGTGATAGAATCGGTAAAGGCCTTTGATTTCTTTCAGTTCTTCTTCCCCGACTGCGGAGTTGATGTGGTTAAACGCAAAAATTGATTTTGCGCGTTTTGATCGAGTTCGTTTTATTTTCTCCTCCGCTCCCTCCGGTCGCTCGACTCGCTTCGCTCGCTCCATTTTTCAGGAAGAAATCAGAATTCCACCGAAATCACAGCTTTTGCCTTGAGAATGTTTTTAGAGTTTCTTCCCTGCACAAGAGCAAAACTGAAACCTCGATCATTTGGAACAACCACATTGAAAGTAAAAAGCAATGCCAACGGATGTGGTGATTGAGTTGGATTCACGCGGCTATGAAATAACTGCTGATGATGTTTATGTAAATAGAGGCTTAGTTGAGTTTTATTCTTGTCAACAACTCCTCCACCCTGCTGTTGAATATAAAGGCAAACTTGGATGATTTTCAATTCCACCCCAAATATTTGTTGACATTCATTGATGCCAACGTTATCATCAGCGAAGAAAAGACAATTTTGGTTTTTGTCCAGGGCATATCGGGCAAGAATGAAATTTCTCTGCTTAATTTGAGCATTTAACAGAGAATGTCCATTCATATTCAAATTTGCTTGCATAACCATCTGCTGATTTTCAAAGGCGAAGGGCGAATCAAAAATTGCAGATTGCACATCAGAAACATTTCCCGACACGCCGTAGGCAATCAAATGCGCATTTTGTTTCGCTGGATCACTTTCACTCCCTGTCCAATGCATGTCAACCATCAGATATTCTGGGGGAACGTGCACTATGGATCGAATCATTGATTGCACCGGTGCGATGCCTGTGAACGTTTTCGATGCCTGTCGATTTACTGTTATCGATGACGAAACGCAATTCACGCTCGCTCCAGTCATCTTGTTGGGGAAAAATTCCAAACAAAACGTATACTCCCCCTCAGGAAGTTGATAAAAGTTGAACCCGAGTCTGGCCACAAATTTATTCCCTGCAGATTTGGTGACTTTGAAGACATATGCTTTTTTGTTGAATTCGTGGGGAGATCCGGAGAAATCTGAAATGCCATCCACTTCCACATTTGACTCAGAACTTGATTCGTTCACATTATCCATGAGATAGTGAAAAACATTTTTTGCGCCAGATGAAGTTATTGCTGATTTGTGGATTTGATTGGCGACAGCATCGAGTTCTTCCTTTCTCACGGCATCAGAATCCTGAGTTGATTTTGGCAGACCTGTGATTTTCTCCCCCGCCATATCAATTTCCCCAGTCATTGTCCCGCCAGTCAGGAGGAGTGATTTTGTGTCTACATAACCCTTTGTCGCTGCGTAAGTGCTTGAGGCAGGTGTCGGCAGACCTGAGATTGCGTTTGAATTCATGACAATTCCCCCACTCATCGAACCGCCAGTCAGGGGGAGTGATTTTGTGTCTACATATCCCTTCGTTGCAGCTTGAGCATCCATCGTGGGATCGTTCAGGTTAAAAATGTTGTGGTGGTTCATGTTGAAATCCACTTCCAGGGGAGAATCTTCGTATTTCGACACAAATGATTCCCTGATGTCTTCACGCGGCATCAACGTGTCATAATGCGTTGCATAAAAGCTGCGAGAATTCCTTTTTGCGTTGATCACGTTGAAAGTGTGCTTCAAATCCAAATCTTTCGTGACTTCATGAGTGGGAGCCGGAGCAGCAGGGTGGAATTTTTTCAGAGTGATCATATTCACCGCTGACAAATCATTGTCTTCATCAGTGTCCAAATTGACGATCAATTTGCGATTCATTTCTATTTCCCCGGGGTTGATGAGTTTTTGTCCCCTGAGATCCAGATCCCCAGTCATATGCGAGGAACCATCCACCTGGAGAGAATCTGCCCGCAATTGCGCCGCAAGCGTGTCAACTTGATGCTTTGTGATTGCATCCGAATTCCCCGTTCCTTCAGCGACATTGGTCATTTTTTTGTTTTGAAGGTCGAAGTCTCCTGAAGGCGTCAGCTTGAAACCAACACCCGGCAATCCATCTTTTCCATCTTTTCCATCTTTTCCTCCCGCGAAGCGAGTTGTTTCAGAAAGCAATCCATTTGAATAACTCATTTTAAATGCTTTCATCAAAATTTTTGGCAATGAATTTCCTCGGTTTATCCACATACAGGAAAGAGAAGGGCTGCGCCGTTGCTTTCCGATAATCTTCTTTGCTGACATTATTATCCCGGCATAACTCAGCAATTTCTTTGTTGCTTGGGAATTCAAAAATGCAAAAATGTGAACAATTCACACGGATATCTTTTGGTGTTCTGAAATAACTTTGCGAACGATAAATCACAGAGCAATTATTTTGCCTCCCCTGAATGAAATAATCTATCAATGGTTTTTGGTTCTTTTCGGAAACAAAATCATCGAAAACAACCAGCTTTTGATTCTCCCCTGTCAATTCAGAAACTGGGATGATTTCATCCGGGGATGCTTCCACAACATCATACTTAGCTTCTTTGCTGATTGGACGAAACGTTTTCAGCAGATGCTGAAATTTGGTTTGGTCAAGATTTTTCGCATAGAGATAAATTTTATCGTAGAAGACCAGGCGGAAAATCATATCCAGGAGAACATTTGTTTTCCCCGATCCTGAAGGGCCACAGATCAACATTCTGAAAGTTCGATCCGGCAAGAACGGGTGAAGTTGTTTGAAATTTGTGATTGGATCCTGACAATCATAATTTGGAATCTTCATTTTATTAATGAACATGGCGTTTTACATCTTGTTCTTCACCCCAAATTTGTGTTTCTGGGATATAAAATGAGTCTTTTGAAATGGCAAGAAATGGCCAAAAGCAAATCTGCTTTGGGGAAAAAATCAACTTTGTTCACAATGCTATCACCCAGAAAAAGTTGGGTGAAGAGACAAGTCAAATCGGACTTGAAAAAACATTCAAACCCATCACAGCGAAACTGGATGAGGTGATTGCGTCGAATTTGGGGTCGCTTCAGCCACTTCCCCGGAAAAAGAAAAAAGCAAAACCAGCGGAGATTGATTATCTCCCCGAAGTCGACCCATTTGAAGATATGGATGTCGAAGGCTTGTTTGATGAGGCCGTTCCATCCCAAACAAAGAAACAAATTCCAGCAGCTCCTCCAACATATGAAGAAGTTGTGCAAGAGGTAGGGGAAGATCCACCTGAATATGAAGAAGACGATTTCCCAGATTATGCTTTGGAACCGGGTGATGAAGAGGAAGAGGAAGAGGAAAAGGAAGATGAAGCCAATAAAATATTGAGAGACCTGGACCTCACGGATTATGATACTGCGGAGAAAACTCTCAGGGAAAATGTTTCAACAGCGAGGAAAATCCAGTATATCAGAAATCTTTTGACCGTGGCAAACTTCCGCAGAAATCAGTTGAAGGGCTACAAATCATCTTGGACCAAAAAGTTTAAAAAAGGGACAATAACGGAAGAGCAAAAGAATTTCCAACATCAAAGGATAGATCACGCAGCCCGAGCTCTGACTGAATACATCAAACATTATAAAGACAAAGAGGGAAAGATGATGGCGGGTTCGGGACTGAGAAGAAGAAAAAAAGGTGGATCCATCCGTTTTTTCTCCAACCCCGCAGATCTCCTCCAGAAACTTGAAGTCATCGTTGGCTCCATTCTTGCTGGGAATACGAATCAGGGAATCAGAAACACTGGAGTTGGCATTCTCGATCTTCTCCTGAAAGAGGGAGTCATCAATCGTTCCCAGCATGAGAAGCTCTTCAGAAAATATTTCAAACTCTAAAATGGAAATCGAAAGAGAAATTGTCCTGTCCTCCTTTTCCGTCAAGACTGGGGGAAACAAACCAGAAAATTTCACAACAAAATTCAATCGACCCATTGCTTTGGATCCAAATTCCCAGTATGTTGTTGGGTTGAATCGAGTCATCAACATGAGTTTTACGTGGTATAACATCAATGCTTGCCGCCAGAATCAACTGATCAGATTCAGCTCTGACGGTGGGAAAACATTTTCCGATATCACCTTCCCAGCTGGGGTTTGGGAATATGAGGGGATGAATGATTTTATTCGAAAAGCAACAGGTCCACTCGCAGGATCCACCCCGGGAAAGAATGAAAAATTCCCAATCAATCTTGCTTTCTCTCCCACAACCTTCAGAACGACAATCACACTGGCAGAAAATTATCAGCTTGATTTCACCCAATCCAACTTCGGCGATCTCGTTGGTTTTGATAAAAAGATTCTGAAAGACAAAGTCAACATTGGCCCCAGAGTTCCAAACCTCAGCCAAGATACTGATTTGTTGAACGTTCATTGCGATCTCACAAGTGATTCGCTTGTGGATGGAGAAGAGAGCGATATCATCTTCTCCTTTTCAACATCTGTGCTGAGGCCATCATATAGTTTTACCCTTGAACCCATGAGAACCACATTCAGCCCTGTGAATAAAAACACAATAAGCTCCATTCGAATCTATATCACTGACGGCAAAAGGCGGGTTGTGGATTTGAATGGGGCTGATACGGCGTTCTCGCTTATCTTGAAAAAGCAAATAAAATGAAACCTTATGAATTCTCTCGTTATTATCACCCCCAGCTGGGACGGTTTGTCTTCCGGCACAAAGGAACAGGTTTGATTGTGGACAATATTTTCAAACCAATGAGGAAGGTCGCATCAGTCGTCTTCAATAAATTCGCGAAACCCATTGCGAAAAAAGCATTGGAATCAGGAATTTCTCACGCTGGGGATAAACTCGGTAAAAAAGCAGTTGAAAAATCTGGCGATGTAATCATAAAAAAACTGGGAAATATGAGAATTGGAAGCAAAAAACCGCCAGGTAAAAAACAACCAGCTCGACCACAATCAACCCCTGCGTCAACCTCCGGAGAGCGACCGCAGGGAGCGCGACCGCAGGGAGAAAGTTCCGATGCTATATTGAACAGGTTGATCTCGGGGCAAGGAATTCGAAAAAGAAAAAAATGATTTAAAATGGCTTTTCGATCGAGTGAATATCTTCAAAGAAATGAATTAGTACGCTTCCAGCTGGATGATGTAATCAGAGCTCCAGCTAATAATGATCATCAAAGGAAAAATGCTTATAAATTCACGATTAATGACAGATCGGCATTCTATGATTGGTATAATGCGTATTTCGAGGTGCAGTTTCAACTCCAAAAACTGGCAGATGGTGCTGGCTATGCCGCAGCTGACAGAATCACAGTGATCAATGGCGCTCATTCCCTGATTAATCACCTGAAGATTAGTTCTGCTGGAAAGATTATTTATGATACTGATAATCTGCATAAAGTCTGTTTCACAAAGAATTTGCTGGAATACTCCGACGACTTCAGCAGATCAGTCGCCAAGAACAGTTTCTGGTATTTGGATACTGATGCAACAACCGCTAATACGAATGCAGGATTTGAAGCTCGCCGGGTGCAAACTCAAGCAGTTCAAGACAATGGAAACGGCGGTGCAAAGAACATTAACACGATCATTCCCCTGAATCGTTTTTCCTTTTTCGAAGAGTTGGAGGATAAGATGCTTGTGCCCATGCAGCTCCAATTCGAGATAGCACTTAATGATGATGGGGAGCTGATTCATATGGCAAACGGCGTTGATGCTGGAAGAGTTGTTGTGAACCGGTTTTTGCTTTGGGTGCCAAGATTGACTCCCAAAGATTCTCTGTATGACAAATTTGTCAGCTCATTCCTGAAAGAAACGCAATGGAAATATCTGAGAGAAATGTATCAGCAATCAGCTCCCGCAACATCATCAGGATTCTTCCAGATCTCAGCGAGCATCGACAATGTTAAACATATTTTTGTCTGGCTGAAAAGAACTGCTCCGCCCAATGACGACCAGGCAGAAGACAATCCCTATCTGATGGACACTTTCAAGCTGAATGCAGCAGATAACGGCTCATCCTTATCGAACTGTCGATTGGAATATGGGAACGGTGTGTTTTACCCGGAAACAGAGTATGACAGCGAAAGCAAAGTGAGGATTTTCCAGGATGTCATGGCTTATGCAATGAGGAAAAATGATTTCAACACAGGGACACAGTTGAATTTGTCCAATTTCAAGGCTTATTATCCGCTAATTTATTTCGATCTGACTTATCAAACGGAAAAACCGACAAGAGATCCCAAGCAGTTGATATTCAGGTATCGATTGAACGCAGATGCAGCGGCAAACTTCAATGTACATGCGATAGTTCTTTATGAACAAGAAGTGAAAATTGATAAGATTGGAAATGAGCTGGTCATCGTGTAGGGACTGAAAACATATTTTGTCATTTAAAATGACAACATATCACCCATATAAAGTAAATCTGTCTGGAGGACAAAAAAACAAACTGGGAAAAGCGTTCAAAGCAAACTGCGCTATCACCCTGAGATTGGACAGCAGACAAACAAGCGGAAATGATGAACTGATGCTGACAGCCAATCAAATAAAACGAATCAAAAAAGCTGCGGCTTTGGGAAAAGGAGTGGAAATCAAAATAACGAAAACGCAAATCCGAAAAGTGATGCGACAGGGCGGAAGTCTTTTCTCTGCTATTATTCCCCTGGCTCGTTCCCTGGCACCTACCCTGGCAAAGACACTTGGGCTGTCAGCATTGGCTGGTTTGGCGAGTGAAGGAGCGAGTCAAGTTGTGAAAAAGATAAGCGGGACGGGAGCGAAACGACCGCGACTGAAAGGAGCAGGGCAAACGGGCGGATTTCTCATTCCCCAAGATAAAATTCAAAAACTGATTGACAATAAACATCTGTTGACAAATAAACAGAAACGGGACATTTTGACTGCCCTGAATTCAGGAGGACAACTGACGATGAAACCATCAGCAAAACAAGCTGGTGGAGCATTGGGAACAATTCTGGCTTCCATTGGAATCCCGCTGGCGCTGGACATGGTGAAAAATTTATTTGGGAAAGGAGCACCAAGACTTGGACGTCCAAAAGGAAAAGGCGCCCCAAGAGTTGGACGCCCAAAAGGAAAAGGCGCGCCGAGATTGGGAGCCCCTTGGGAACCACCTCCCCCATTCATCGGAACCTGGGAACGAAAAATTGGGATGGGAAAAAAATCAAAAAAAGGAACGGGACTTCTGCTGGGGGAAAAAAGTCCATTCAACAACATCCCAATTCTCGGGGCGATTTTGTGAAGCTGAGCGAAGCGAAGCTGAGCGCAGCGAAACCGAAATTCGTGAACAAACCCCTGATCAACCTTGATCTCATGAAGTGGATTGATTTTCTGAAAATTCCCAATTTCAAAGGAATTTTCGCCAGGGATGAAGTGAGGCCCCGAGAACACAGCCCCTGCATCATCAATCTTGATTCGCTTGAAAATGCCGGAACTCACTGGGTGTGCTGCGCTCCTGGTCGCTTCGCTCCCGGTCGCTTCGCTCCCTCTGGGAAATTCACGTGGTATTTTGACTCTTTTGGAATGGGATTCCCCCAGGAATTCAAAAGTTCCAAACCGGTGATTTGGAACAGCAGTCAGTATCAAAACATAGACAGCGTTCTTTGCGGGTATTATTGCCTGTATTTCCTCCATCAATGGTCGCAGGGGAAAGACTTCTATGATATTCTCAAACCTCTCAGTCTGACTAATACAACGCAAAATGAAAGATTCATAAAAGAATATTTCCATTGAAAATGAAATCATATTGCGTGAAGGAAAAAAAACAAACTGAATGCGTGAAACCAACTGGATTCCAGACCGCAAAAAATGGCAGAAAGATGTGGTTTTGTCATTGCGCTTCCTGCGGAATCAAAAAAACAAGATTTGTGAAAAGTTCGGGAAACTGAGTCGGCCCTCACAAGGTGAGGGCTTTGGTGAACTTGCGCTGACTGGCGTCGCGCATGCGCTGCCTTGGTTGGGAAAAAAGACAGTTGAAATGGGTCGTTATGGAGCCAGTGAATTATTGCGAAACAAAAACACTCAGAAAAAAGCATTGGATTTTGCCCTGGACAAGATGAAACCATTTCTTGCCAAAACCTCTTCCGATATGCTGAATGAGCTGTCCACGGCGATTAGACCAAACAGAAAATATAAGACAGATCGAGCAGATTTGGATGGCAGCGGGTTGGATGTTCATTCCCTGATTGGGAAGCTGCCAAGGCCAAAGAAAGGTTTCACCCTCCCAGAGCATAATTATACCGGCCCTTATAACCCATTAGATAAGCAAGTCAGATTCGATGAAAATGGAAAAATTCTCGAAATTATGCAGCAGCCCACAGGAAAAACAGACGCAGTTGTTATGCAACACGATGTGGATTATTCAGTCTGCGCAAAACAAGCGGATCCACGTAAATGCAAAAACAAAGCAGACAGGAAAATGGTTGCCGCTTTGGATGCCATTCCCTGGAAAGAAAGACAGTGGGGTCATGCTTTGGCGAGAAACACAATTCAAGCAAAACAGAAACTTGGCCTCGGCGCTCCAAAAAACGGGAAAATATTTTGAGTGAAGGCCAGTGGACTCAAAATCTGGCAAACGAATTACACCGGCCAATCAGGCGGCGCTTTCCAAAACGAAGAGTTTTGTCATATGGGATTGACAACATCTGGGCAGCTGATCTAGTCGAGATGGGGAAATTTTCGAGGTGGAATAAAGGGATCAGATATCTCCTGATGGTGATCGATGTTTTCTCAAAATTCGGTTGGATTCGTCCCCTGAAAGACAAGCGAGGTCAAACAGTGGCTGATGCTTTTAAAGACATATTTAAAACGAAGCGAAAACCGAAAATGCTCTGGACTGACAAAGGATCTGAATTTTTCAATGGAACAATGAACCATCTCCTGAGCGAGAATGGGGTAAAATTGTATACAACGGAAAATCAAGAAAAGTCATCTGTTGTTGAGCGCTGGAACAGGTCTTTCAAGGAGAAACTCTTTAAAATGTTTTCTGCTAACAACAATACAATATACTGGGACAAACTTGGCAAATTACTGGATCAATATAATCATCGTTTTCATTCGAGCATTCGGATGAGTCCCGCAGAGGCGAGCAAACAGGAAAATGAGAAAAAGGTTTTCGCTAATTTATACGGTGATTTAATTTATGCTAAACACAACCCGGCAAAATTCAGGGTTGGCGACAGGGTGAGAATTTCAAAGTTTAAACGGCAATTATTTGACAAAGGTTTCACGCCGAACTGGACAGAGGAGATATTTGTGATTGACGAAATAAAGAACACAAACCCTGTAACGTATAAATTAGTCGATCTGTTGGGAGAATCAATCACCGGATCATTTTACGAGGCGGAACTTCAAAGAACAACGCAAGATGTGTTTCGAATTGAAAAGGTTATTCGCCGTGATAATAAGCGAAAACTCGCGCTTGTAAAATGGAAAAGTTACCCCGATAAATTTAATTCGTGGATCCCTTTGGGGGATTTGAAAAAACTAGCACATGGTTAATAATTTATTGAAACGTTTTAATGATATGCGGCCACAGCGTGGCCCAAAAAGTTAATGATATGCGGCCACAGCGTGGCCTAATGATATGCGGCCACAGCGTGGCCCAAAAAGTCTTCCTGTTTCATGAGACAGTCTTCCTGTTTCATGAGACAGTCTTCCAAAAAATTGATTCTTCGTCGCAGATTTCACGAATGACTTTCATATTCGCCTTGAATGTTCGAATTGGGGCAGCGCAATAACAAAGTCTTGGGTATTCTTCCATCAGTTTGTGTAATGATATCAAAAAATCGGCGTAACGACGGGTAAAACCACATGACTCTCGAACGTGTTTAAATTTTTGCTGTGACAAATGTCTTTTCCCATCACCCAGTAACTTTCCTTGTCTTGCAGCAAACATTAATGCCTTCTTCTTGGAGGAAGAAATCGCTTCAGAGAGTTGTTTCACAAGCTGAATGAGTGCGTCTTCGGTGTGTGCGATTTCATCCTCCAAACCTTCATAGGTAATCTGTAACCGCGTCATGTTCAAAGACTTCCTCAAAAAATCTGCCATCTTTTGCTTTCTTTCTTGTTTTGAGGTTGTTGCCTGCTCACCCACACATTTTGTCTGAATTTCTTTGAAACATTTATCGAGATTTGGTTTAATCTCGGGATATTTTTCGCCAAGGCTGCCTAACGTTTGGCGTACTTCTTGAAGCATGGTGTAGAATGAACAATAAGTGTCGTAATTTCCTTTATCACCTGAGAATTGCATCACCTTCTAGCACGTTGTAGACATGTGGCATATGATGCAATACCATCTGGCGATTTATTGCGTTGGCGCGTCAGAATATGAATGTTTTACATTAATATTCACAAAGTCTGTTATTTCAAAACACCGCTTCGTTCGCTTTGCTTTCTTTCATTTCCCGGTGGATTTCCCCGAGAAGGCAACTTTGCTTTTGGAGTGCATTTTTGAGAATTTTATGTTCCTCTTGGAGATTCACAAATGACTCAAAGAGGAGTTCGATTTGATCTTCTACACACTCCTCTTGTTCTGCTTCCTCCATCTCCGAATCGGAAACAATAAAATCCTCGTCTGAAGGCGAAGCGGTTTCATCGTCGCTTCTTGTTTCTTCCTCTGAGCAAGTGGAACAATTTTCATGGTCGCTATCTTCACTCGCTTCATTGGAAAATACTTTCTCAAGATCCATTTTATTTCCAATTTAATTTTTTGAAGATGGTTTGGATTATTTTTCTTGTTCCTCCCGCATTGATGGGAGAATAAGAAGCTTGAAATCATCTTCATTGGGGTTGAAACCGTTCTTCTTCAACAGGGCGAAAAGAACTTGATGGCAATTGAGAAACTTTTTTCTGCTGAGATGAAGGTCATTATATGTCAGTGAGAAATATTTAAAATCGTCGATGAGGAACTTTTCAAGATGCTCATAATCATTCCCGTCGTGATCTGTTATATGATTGAAAATTGCATGATCGTTGCCATGGACATTTTTCCACTTGGAAGCTTTGACGAAATCCCTGACTTTTTTTCTTGTGATTTCGTCACGGGGAATTTGGGAGAGAATTTCTTTTTGATAAAATTCAAGATCTTTGAGTGGAATTTGATTTTTCCCCTGATTTTTTCGGATGATATTTTTGAAATGTTCCAGCCTGGGATTTTTAGGAGAATGGCATGTTGTGCGGATTTCTCGAATAATTTCAGGAGTGAAATCAATTTCTTCTTCGGAATCAGACATTTTTTTTTGCCTGGGGAAAAAATTTTAAGACTTGAAAAGAATTTTCCTCTGTGAAAATTCAGCGGAAAATTCTTGAAATTAGCCAATTTCAAGATTTTGTTTTGTGCTCAAGTAGGTGTAAAGAGCTGATTCTGAGACATTCTAATTTTCTCCTGAATTTCACAGAATTGTCACAAAGTCAACAAATTCTAAAAATTTAAAAATTTCTGTCATTTGTCACACAACTCCTAGCTTCTTCAAATCTGCTCAAACTCATCAGAATTGAAAGGATTCTGTCGATTTGGGCAGGTGACAAATTATTTTTCATTTGTTATAATCCACACAAATTATTTCTGTGAAATTCAGGAGAAAATTAGAATGTCTCAGAATCAGCTCTTTACACCTACTAAAACATGTCTGTCAAAATCTTGTTGCTATGGAAACATCAAGTCAAGTGATCAATAAAATGTCATATCAACTTGTTGCCAGATACATTTTAGGAAAAGTCACAAAGTTTTATGGCGTTTGAATACATATTAAGGAAAGGAAAGTTAGCGCGGGCACTTTGTGCCCCCCCCCCCCCCCCTCCCCAGGCAAAAAAGGGTTAATCAGAAAACCGTTTTGCCTTCTTTTGGGAGGAATGATGACATGTAACGGAGAAATATACCATAATCCAGAGTAGAAATGTGTATGGACGAACAAAGCTTCCGACAATGGCTTGCTTCGGTGACCTTCCGGGTACTACAAAATCTGTTGTTATTTCCACTGTGACGAGTTAATGGACCCACTAAAAACAAACAGCATGATCAGCCACAAAAGATGGTTTAGACATCCGAATTTTGTGCAGAAAATGTATGCTGTGCAGAAAGGACTGACAAGTTTTTCGCAAGTTGAGAATTGCAGAAAACAGTAAAGTAAGCTTTATATGGATTGAGCTTGTTTAAAAATTAACGGCTGTAAACAGTTCATTTGATCAGAAATTGATAGCGGAGCACTTGCCAGGCCGAAGGCCTGGCTGCGCAGCTCCATACTCATAGAACCATGCCCATCATTTTTCATGGTCATGGCTAGCGGAATGTTTCGCGGGCGCGCGTGTGCCCGACCTCCGCCGCCGCCGTCGCGCAGGGCTAGCTTGCCTTCGCGCAGGACTAGCTCGCGGGCGCGTATGACGTCGCAAAACATGCGCGTACGACGTCATGTTGAAACCAAAGCGAGGCTTTGTTTTTCGCGCGGTTACACGGCCGAATGTCACGTCAGCTAGAAAAACACTTTGATGTTTTGCTGTGAATTTACTAAGCGGAGAAAACCGTTGAAATTAAAGGCGTTATTTCCCTTAATATTTCGCGGTTTGCTACTCAAGACAAGGATACTAATTAAGGGATACTCAGAAGCCGCTTTAGTGGAAAAAGACGAGCTTTCAGGGATGAAATCTTGCTTCGAGGAACTTCATGTATTACGTTTTTATCAATGCGGGAGATATTTGTTTTCTACGGATTTCAGAACCAAGCAAGCGAGGGACTTAAAGGTAAAACAGATTAAGTTTTCGATGAGAATTTATGTTGATATCAATCTGTGAGTGACTTTTTATTGGTGTTATTGTTAGTTTTGGAGAATTGATTTTAAAACGTGCTTAAATTCAGTTGTATCGATCTCTTGAATTTCATCGAAGAAAGCTTGAACTCGATGAGCTATAATTAAGCTTAAATGGTACGCGTTTTGCTTTTAAACGTAAACTAATGGAGATTTGAATAAATGTTTTCGAAATAAGATTGTGTTGTCCATTTTTATGTGTTTGTTCATTCATTAGATAGTTTGAAAAGCGATTTTATGTAAACAAAACAAGACTTTGATTTTATAGTACAGTTCTATCTTCACTCGTATCGCCTTATGCAAATATGTTTGTGTATTTTTGCAATTTTTGATTTTCAAATCGTTTTCTCGGGCAATTTTTGACAAACAAAAACTGTATTTTATTCGGAAACTAGTGGTACTAGTTATTCTAGACAGAGAAAAGTTGTTTTTGTGAACTTTTGTACGGTCTATAAAAATGTACTGTGCAGACAGTCGCGTAATACTGTTTTTGAGAATTGCTAAAATTGAAAATAGCCCGTTCGTCAATCTTAATTCTTGTGCTTCCAACCTTTCACCTTAGTTAAGTTTCACCTTGGTTAAGTTTCACCTTAATTAAGCTTGTTCAAAGTGCGACGCTGTTAGGCTTGGGCTATTTATATATATTAGAGTACATGCTATTCTTTAATATTTAAGCCTGAAGTCCGATTGAGTTTTCTTAAAGGATTTCTGTCGAATGAACGACGCGTTAATATCACCGAAGTTTACAACAAATGATTTTAGAAGGTTTTTCCTCAGTAAATCAAAGTTCGAAATAAACCAGCCCAGCAGAGATTTTTTATAGATTTAGTAACAGGAGTATCTATTTAAACTACCCCCGTAATTTAAGTTCTAAAACCGGCGTACTTTTGAAAAACATAGGAAAAGGTATTGCTAGTTTTACCCGTAAACTAAAATGTCTGAAACTCCATCAAGTTGTTTGACCGTGAAGTTCATGTACAGTTGATAAAAAATAACAAAATGCCAAATGCATAAATGTAAACTAGAATAAAGGTTATAAATGTGGTGAAAATTTTGATTTGTAGAGTTTTAATTTGCTTGAGAAACGGTGTTTTACATTTTGCACTTTTTACAGCAGTTTCCGAGGTCGAAATTGAGTTGTGGCACAAACAATCATCCAATGGTACCATAGCAACAAAGAAACGACCTAAACAAAGGTCATTTTTGAACAACCCCCCCTCCCTTTCCAGAGACCTGCCCTTCACATTTATCTTATCCTTTAATCGTTCAGAATGATTCACTAGAAGCGGTGAGCTCGATGACGTCGCTTCTGACGTACAAGGCACAAGCAAAGAATACGACTGACGCACCGCTTGTTATAAAGTCAGCAGAAAACTTGGGCACGTGCCTGAATAACATTCTGAAAACTGGAGGGGAGATTGCAGCTTCAGCAGATGCAAACATTGTGGATGAGGCAAGTCGCGTTATTGGATGTAAAACTATATAGTGGAAATCAATTGAACAAGTAACCTTGTTTTTTAGTGAACAACATATTATAGGGTATTATCATCCTCGCCTCATGTGGTACTATTATTCTCAGGAAATGTTACAGGCGTATGTTGTCTTATTTAAGGCAAAACAACTCGCAGTCCCCAGTACATATTTGTGGAGTCATCTCTAAATATCCAGTTTCCATTGCCAACATTCACAGCATCACAAACTACACGTTAAAGGGAGTGAATAATTTTCCATTCCTTCTAGTTTAACACCAACTTATCTGTACATATTTTCTGGGCATCTTTAAGAGTGGGGGGTCAGGAATCTAAATAAGACTTTACTAGGCTAGGAAACAAGGGTGCATGTTTAAGGGTAAGATCTGAAGATAAAAGGAATCACATATTTTAGTTTGCAATGGCCAATGGGTATAAATTTCATAAAGCTGGTCGTACACCACAGCACTTTCCGGTTAGGTAAGACAAATTGGTATACAAGCGCGTAAAATCGCCCGATACTTATCCAACGAGGCCTGTATAATTAAAAAAAAATCATCGAAATATAGAAACTTTAATTCAATAAAAAGGCTTACTGCAACATTTTACGCTCCAACGCCCATGGGGAGTGTAGAAGACGGCCGGCTTTTTAAATTAATGTTGCTATCATTTGAATGTTGTTATTTCCGTACTACGTTATTTTAATTCTTTTTCAGGGCATTAACGTGGTTAAACGCTGTATGAAGCTTGTCAACAATGTAAGTGACGCGGTGCTCGAACTGAATCTCCCAGATGAAGAAATTATATCCATTCAGACGGTCGGTATGACCTTCGCATTAGGACGTCATTCACCTGCAAGATTGGCTGGATTGCAAATTGAAAGTGGCGATGGAAAGTTTATTCTACCGGAGAGCATGGCAACGGTTTACCACGTCAGCAATACTAGTTTCTTGGATACTCAGGTAAAAAAAAAAAAACACTCAACTGAAGTGAACGCATTTTGTTTGAAATCTTTGAAAAAAGAATGTCGTTACCAATGATGTCTTGAATAAGCTAATTATGAAAGAAATATTTGAAAAGTAACCTCTCCCTAGTCTACAATAACAGCAACAATTGGATGGGCTGCAATTGGCTCGATTCGTGTGAGTGATATTTGTTTTAGTTCTTGCCATTTTCTTTTAGATTTCCTCTCAGAAACGAAGCTCAGCAAACTCCAGTTTGATCTGCCTGTGCGTAATACGGCATAACAATCCGAGTAGTATGATTTAATATGTGTTTTTAATATAGACTAAAATATTTTGTTGAAAAAAAATTATTTTGTTGATATTCTTGCTTCGTAATCTCTCGACGGATTTCTGAATTAAAAGTGTGATTTAAAATAATTATGTATAGTAGTGTCGAATCAATTAAATATCTTATTTATGTTTGTAGATGCTCTCTATGCCGTTTAACCCATTTACCTGGGACATAACAAGAGATAGGATTCGTTCAGATGTGTTAACGCTGGGACTTAAAGATGACAAACGTAGAACGATCAAGGTATCGCAACTTCCAAGTGACATTACTATCAAAATTTCTCTCAAAGAAACTTACGATGTTGTAGAAAACTCTCATTTTTTCATAAAGAAAAGTGCTTCTCGTTTTCATGAAATAGATGTGGATTACGAAAACTCGTTAATTCAACTTAAAGTGGTACCCGAGGACGCAACTGCTAACTTTCTGATATTTATGAGATTTGGTGGCCGACCAACCATCCATGAACACGATCTGAATGGCACTGTATCCATACACGAGATGTGTATTTGGACAAGAATTCAAGAAAAGATCGAAAGGGAACGACTGTGCTCTCCAAACGGAATACACCCTATTCAGTTACTGGCACAGAGAGCTGGAAAGTATTATGTTGAGGTGCGAAGTCATGAGGAATTTACAAAACCTCAACAGAGGCAAAAACGTTCGTGTTTTGGACACAGCAGGCAAAAGCGATCATGTGTCGAAGTAAAAAGCCCCCCTCCTACCGCAAGTCAGAGCCAAAATGTAAGTGTCGTGTCTACGTATGATCCAAGCACTGATTACAACTACACTTTAAGAGTGGCCCTTGCAAGTTGTGTTTATTGGTCAGAGGATCGCCAAATGTGGACAACAGAGGGTTGTCAGGTATGATTGAACCAATGCATCATGATTAATAAAACTAATAATATATATAGATAGGCTGAGCCTAACAGCGTCGCTCTCTGAACAGAAAGCCGATAAAAAACTTAACTGAGGTGAAAGGTCGGAAGCACAAGAACACAAGAATTAAGATTGACGAACGGGATATTTTTCAATTTTAGCAATTCTCAAAAACAGAACTACGCGACCGTCTGAACAGTACATTTAGATCGTATAAAAGTTCACGAAAACAACTCTTTCTCCGTCTAGAATAACTAGTACGACTAATTTCCAAATAAAATACACCTGTTGCTTAATTGCCCGAGAAACAGATTTGGAAATCAAAATTGCAAAAAGTACACAAAAACATTTGCATAAGGCCACGCGAGTGAAGTAACAACTATAAAATCCAAGTCTTGTTTTGTTTACCTAAAATCGCTTTTCAACGTATGTAATGAATGACCAAACACATGGACTGGCCTGAACAAACACACTTGACTGGCTTGCCAAAGTTAGCTTTTGCTACCTGCGGGCCTGTCTTATAAAGTGTAAAATAATTAACTAATAGAGATTTTTGTTGGTTTATTTTGATGCATAATATATATAGATAGGCTTAGCCTAACAGCGTCGCCCTCTGAACAAGTTTAACTAAGGTGAAACTTAACTAAGGTGAAAGGTCGGAAGCATAAGAATTAATAAATATAGATAGGCAAGCCTAACAGCGTCGCACTTTGAACAAGCTTAACTAAGGTGAAACTTAACTAAGGTGAAAGGTTGGAAGCACAAGAATTAAGATTAACGACAGGGCTATTTTCAATTTTAGCAATTCTCAAAAACAGTATTACCCGACCGTCTGCACAGTACATTTAGACCGTACAAAAGTTCACAAAAACAACTTTTCTCTGTCCATAATAACTGGTACGACTACTTTCCGAATAAAATACGGTTTCTGCTTGTCAAAAATTGCCGGAGAAACTGATTTGGAAATCAAAATTGCAAAAATACACAAACATAAGGTCTTATTTGCATAAGGCGACGCGAGTGAAGACAGAAAATCTAAGTCTTGTTTTGTTTACATAAAATCGCTTTTTAATCTATGTAATGAATGAACAAAGACATAAAAACGGACAACACAATCTTCTTTCGAAAAATTTTATTCAAATATCCATTAATGTATGTTTAAAAGCAAACACGTATCATTTATAGTGCATCAAGGCAGAGCTGTCCTCTATGAAATTTAAGATAACAACACGACTTAAACTTAAGGTTACAGTGTACCTTCAGATCGAAAATTTATTGAAATTTTTTTTTCTGGCGTCAAAATAAAGTTTACAGAATGAACTTTCATTCAAAAAAGAAATTATCGAAAAATAGTGAAAATTGACGGAGAAATGACAATATAACTTTTGTGGGCGGAGTTTGTTTATGAAGCGATATGTTTATTTAAGCGCTGTTTTCTCAAAGTTAAGTTTTTCGCTTGTTGGGGACACTTTAAAGAGCTACAACTCAAAAGAAATTTGTTCGATTTTCCGCAAATTTGGACAGAAGCTAGGCTAACATATAATCAACAAAAAAAAGTGTCGGCGAATTTCTTATTTCTGAAAACTTTTTCGTCAAGAGCCAATTCCGTGCGATCATTCCAATTTTTGTCTGCCTTTTTCGAAAATACCTTGTAACTTTTCACTACAATTGAATATCGGAAATCGCCGACACCCTTTTTTAACGCTTCGTGTCCGGAAACCCGAGAACAAATCAACTTAGTAAAATACAATAATCGCTTTGAGTTATGGCGTTTTAAAGCTGATTCGGACGTTCGAATTTAGACGTCGTAAAAAATTCGTCAATTCACTTTATTACCAAATTAAATGGTTTCCATATTTAGATAGCCAGCTCTATAAGCTTTAATTTGATATCTGGGTTAAGTGTAATCTTAAGACACTAGAGCTGTTATACTGGAGACACCCCCGAAAGTACACTGTAACCTTAAGAGAACACAAAGGAAAAGTCAATCAAAAATTGATATTGACATAAATTACCATCGAAAAATTGATTTATTTTACCTTTAAAGCACTGGACTGCTTGGAAATTCTAAAACTTCTTCGGTTCTGAAATCTTTATTAAAAACAAGGCATCTCCCCGCATTGCTCCTGCATTGATAATATGAAGTTCCTCGAAGCAAGATTTTATCCCTGAAAGCTCTTCTTTTTCCACAAAAGCGGCTTCTGAGTATCCCTTAATTAGTATCCCTGTCTTAAGTAGCAAACCGCGAAAAACTGCAGGGAAATAACGACTTCAATTCTCCACTAAACACAACAATCCAACTAAAGTGTTTACCGAGCTCACGGCTGTGTGGCCGCGCGAAAAACAAGGCCTCGATACTCCTCGGTTTGCTCCCTTAATTAGTATCCTGTCTTGAGTAGCAAACCGCAAAAAATCCTGCAACTGAAGTGTTTACCGAGCTGACGGCTGTGTAGCCGCGCGAAAAACAAAGCCTCAAAGATCCCGGATGTTTTGTGGCGTCACACGCGCATGTTTGCAACGTCATACGCGCCAGCGAGCTAGCCCAACGCGTACGGCGGGGCGGCGGGCACACAACGCGCCCGCGAAACATTCCGCTAGCCATGACCGCTAAAAATGGACAACACAATCTTCTTTCGAAACATTTCATTCAAATCTCCATAAGTTTATGTTTAATTATAAGCAAAACGCACCATTTATAGCGCATCGAGGACGAGCTGTCTTTGATCAAAACGACTGAATTTGAGCACGTTATATAAACAGTTCTCCAAAACTAGCGAGATCACAAAGAACAAGTTAATCACAGATTGACAGCAACATAAATTCCCATCGAAAAATGTATTTTGTTTTGCCTTTAAGCCTAACGACTGCTTGGAAATTATTTAAATCTCCGCTTCTTTGTTCTGAAACCCGAAGTGACAAACATCTCCCCGCATTGCTTCCACATTGATAAAAACGTATGAAGTTAATGGAAGTAAGATTTTATCCCTGTAAGCTCTTCTTTTTCCACTATAGCGGCGTCTGAGTGTCCCTTAATAAGTATCCTTGTCTTGAGTAGCGAACCGCGGAAAAATACAGGAAAATAACTACATTCAATTTAAACGGTTTTCTCCGCTTAGTAAACACAACAAAACATCAAAGTGTTTACCGAGCTGACGTGACATTCAGCCGTGTAACCGCCCGAAAAACAAAGTCTCGCTTCGGTTTCAAACTTGCTAAGATCCCGGATGTTGTGTGGCGTCATACGCGCATGTTTTGCGACGTCATTGGCGCCCGCAAGCTAGCCCTGCCCAACGCGTACGGACCGACGCGGTGGTGGACCGACGCGGTGGCGGACCGACGCGCCCGCGAAACCTTTTGCTTGCCATGATTATGAAAGATGACGGGCATAGGTTCTATGAGTATGGGGCTTCGCAGCGGGTCTTCGGCCCGCGAGAGCTCCGCTATTAAATTGAATGAAGTTCGGTGCATGGTACTTTCATTAATTAAGTAAACGATATGAAGAAACAAACTGGTATAACCTCATCAACTAAAATAAGATTATTTCATTCTTATTGTGATTTTCTATTGAAATTTGGCGTGTAAAAATCCCCGTTCGGGCTTTGCAGCCAATCAGAATGGCGAAACAACTTTCTCACACATTAAAAAAGCGTTTCGTCCAATCACAAATGTATAACATCAACAAATTACAGCATAGGAAGCCTAGCTCGTTCGATTTCTGATACGAACCAACTCGTGAGTAAATACCGCACGCCCGCACTGCCCATGAAGTAATTTATATATTCTCTATAATAGACCAGTAACTTATGACATATATCGACAAGTACCTTGTGAAAATTCTTGTATAACAATACGCAGTATTAACTACAATGGTGGACAAACGTCCTGGAAGCCACCTTCTCCCTCCGCCACATCCCATACAGTGCTGAGCACTTCCTTCCCCCGTCCCCTTCTTAACATGTTGGGCCCGCGTATACATAATGCTTCGTAGCTCTCAACATTGACTGCTGTGGGGGAGCGGGAAGCATGACTTGTTCCAAAATGCTGAAAAGGAGTGATTTTCGTTCAGGTCAAGTAGAATCTCCTACACCCTTGGTCACGCCTTTTGACACACACCTCAGTCGGCGGTTTAACTCAGTTCTTGTTCGCCCCCAAAATACGCCTTTTGCAAGCTAGATCCAAGGAGTTTTGTCCAGCATTGTAGTTTGTATATATACTAGTTTGCTGCATTTTCAGTCTAGTACGTTGCCGCATAAATAAACGTTGTTTTTCTTGCGTTTTTCGCTTGTAAGTATAGGAAGTACTTTTGTAATAATAGTGCAAGTATTTTAAAAGCAATGCAGCAAACTTGAATAGGAAATGTATCTAGGTGTGATTTCAAACGTGATGAGCTAACGAACAGCACTTTTTCTTCTCAAGCCGAATTCTATCCAAGGCTAAAATCTAATGGGTCAGTCAGCTTAAGGTTATATTTTCCGTCTTACAATTTCCGCAGGTTCTGTCTGCCACTGTAAATGAATCCCTTTACTGTTCCTGCAACCACTTGACGTCATTCGGAGGAAGTCTTCTGTTAAAACCAAATCCAATCGACTTCGGCAAGGTCTTTGAAGAATTCACGAAACTCGAGGAGACAGGAAATGTGTCTGTCATTGTGTCCATTTCGTTGGTTTTTGTGACTTATTTTGTTGTGATCATCATCGTCAGACGAGAGGATAGAAAAGATGCTGCTAGGAGAGTAAGTTTGCCAATTTTACTCTATTTATGTTGCGAATCTCTTTCTAATTCCAATCGTTCGGAGAGGAAGGGTGGTTAGCACTACTCTTATATAAGTACTTGTTTCCTGGCCTGTCGTCTGCCTATGGTGCGAGACCTACTTCTAAGTTCCAAGAAATCATTAAAAAAATATGAAAGGATTTATCTATCACTCTCGATCTCTAACCTTTAGAGATTTACCACACTTATTTCTTTGTTTGTTTTTCTTTTTAATTTAGCGTTCAGTTAATAAGGAGCCTTTTCACGCACTCTGGTGACGGAAATCCCTAAGTAACAATATTTTAGAACTCCGTATACAAATTGGTTTCTGGGTGTTGGAAACCCTGATAAAACACGTTCTCTCGTGTTCGATAGATGACTTTTGTTGTGTCAGTGTTTAGGAGTATGCGAGTACAGCCTTGTTTAACTATATATTCAACTACGATAAACTCCTCTTTTCTTTTGGGCGTCTTGTCTGTCGTACGACCTTTGTTCAAGCACTTGGTCGATTTGCTTATGTTGTTGAAGTATATCTTTGTATGTCACTGTTCAAAACTACGCCACGGCCTTTTATGTACGATAATTGATAATTGTATTGACTAATAATTGTTTTTGCATTTTTGTTTCACAATTGAATTTTATAGCCCTTTTTGAATCGGGCTTGGCTTCAAGTCAAGCGCTTTTTCTCCACCGGCCCCAAATCCTTTCGTCCAACTACCCACCCTCTCCTCCCTCCAACGTCCTCTCCATGGGTAAGGCAGGTGAGCATTACATATCGCGGACCCATTGTTCGCTGACAACCACCACCCCTCTCCTTGACGTTTTGGTCTACCGACCCCTAATCCCCTGCGTCCAACACCCCACCCAGGAGCCTATGTTATTTGTTCTGAATTCATATCACGTCACATTTTAAGATCAATGTCTCCTATCAGCCAACTCGAGCAGGAGGGCAGTACTTCGGTATTGATTTTCTGAATAGAAAAAAGTGAAAAAAGAGAAACGCTTAGCCATTGAGCCATAGCGGAGTAGCTGCTTTTGTCTGTTGAATTTCATTATTACAACGAAGATACGCGTAAAAACGCGTAATTTCCAAATGCAAAACATCAGAGCAGCGGTTTCAAAATGTCTCCTTTTCGGTGGTCGACTATTCTCTACACTATATTCTTTGCATTTGCCACGAAAGCCTTGTGCACCTGTCAGCGCAATAACCAGGAAAAGGTTACAGCTGATGGGAGGAGCGACTGAGTAAAAATTTGCATACTTGCCACCGTCTGCGATAACCCATTCATTACGCTTCTCTTATTTACGAGTTAAAAACCATGTAAAATTGGCCGGTAAATTACTTGCAAAAAAAAAAAATGAGAAAAATGGACTGCATGTTATTTCGCCGGTTTATTTTTTCGATCCCTGGACAATGCATAAAAAAGCACTGGGATTTATGTTGGACGTTTTTCTTAACGATTTAGGTGCTCAAAAGGAATGCAATTTCCAATTATGCTATGAAAGAACGCGCAGCTACTTCAGGACTTGAAGAGGTACATTATCTTTCATCTCGGAAGTTGTTAGTTTTTACGCCCAAGTAAGCGTCTCCCACTTTGTTGGCTTCTTTGACAAGTAATGGATGGAAGAAGGAAAAGTAGCTGCATATAAACGACTAATTAGTCTTAGTCATAATTACTTTTAGTCATGTTTTTTTAATGCTAGTTTCAACAATTCATTTTAGTTTTAGTTTTTCAAGTAGTTTTTTTGTTTATTTTTTCTTTGTTTTAACATTTTTATTTATTGTTTATTTGTTTTTACATGCTTACTACTTAATTGATTTATTTTTATTTCAGTTTCCGGGGTGTTTCCTAGGTGGTCCGAGGGTGGTCACGTTCCTTATCCATATGAACGGCGTTGGATGGAGGGGAGGGTGGAGAGTTGGACACAGGGGATAGGTGTATAGTAAAGCGAAACGTCTAGAAGATCGGATGGTCGGGGAACATTGAGTTCACGATATGCAATGGTCATCTGCCTTACTCGTGAAGTAACAACCCGAAACCCACCACGGGTAGGTTCCTGGGTGTCCTGGGGTGTTCCGGGTTGTTCCGGGGGTTTTCGGGCTTGGTTCCGGGTTATTCCGCGGGTGTTCCGTGGTGTTCCGGGATGTTTCGGGGTGTTCCAGGGATGTTCCCTGCTGTTCGGGGGGTGTTTCGAGGTGTTCTAGGTCGACTCCATGTTTTATAGACACCTCTTTACATGCATGCAATGCACGAGACATTCCTTTTAAATCTGGTCAACGAATTAGGTCATTACGTGACTTGAATCGCACGTTTCAAAATCGCACGACATTTGTTATGTCGTTGTTATGTACGCTTAAAGCCCGATTTTACTACTCGAAGGTAGAAGGTAAAGTTCTTGTTTATACATGACCTACTAAAATGTTTTCAGTGACTGCTATAAAACTAACCACTAGCATGTTGATTTTAGGCCAGTCGTATAAAAGAACTTCCCGCCTCACCAAGTAACACATACCAATACACCATCACCATCACAACAGGGATCTGGTAGAATGCCGGAACGACAGCTAAAGTCGCCATGGAAATTTACGGTGCAGAAAACAGCACAGGGATAATTTGTCTTAATACCGACGAAGATGCGAATGGCTCGCTGTTTCACCGTGGTGGCTTAGATGTCTTCCGTTTGACCGTTGAAAAGTCTTTGGGTTGTGTACGTGGGGTGCGGATTGGACATGATAACTCTGGCAGTAGTCCCTCGTGGTTTCTTCAAGACGTGACTGTTTTGGACATACAGACACTCAATTCATGGACATTTCATAATAACCAGTGGTTAGCTCTGGAACGAGGGGACGGAAGAATTGAGAGGGTTTTGGATAATTGCTCAGATGACTCAGACTTAAACAGTGAAGTGTGGAAATGGTGGAAGAAAGGCCTTACGGAGAAACATGCATGGGTGTCCGTTTTGGCGAAGCACTCAAGAGACCGATTTTCACGTTCTCAGCGAGCATCGTGTTGTCTCTCAATACTGATGTCGGCTATGTTAGCAAACGCTTTGTTCTATGATGACAACAGGAAGTCATCTTCGATATTCATCCAGGTAGGACCACTAACATTTTCTTGGAGAGAGGTTATGGTCGGAATTCAGAGTGCCCTTATCGTTGCACCAGTAAACATTCTCATTGCATTCTTGTTTGAGAAAGGGAGCTTGAGAACGTCAGATCAGCAAAATCAGGCCAACAATTTGAGGAGATGGCTTATTAATGTAGCATGGATACTTTGCCTCTGCGCCACCAGCATCTCAGCAACCCTGACAATCTTCTACAGCCTTTATTGGGGAAAGAACATATCTGAAAAATGGCTATCTTCAATGATATTATCAGTGGTATTAGACGTGACAATTATGGAGCCGACAAAAGTGTTTGTTTTAGCGGTATTTCAAGCAATCGTAAGGAGGATAAAGCAAAGGGGAAAGGTTGGATCGGTGACCATTGAGGAAAAACATCAAGTATCAACGAAAGGAAGGTTATGGAAGATAGATCTTTCAACAGTGGAGGAAATGCGAAGACGTCAGGCCAGGAAACAAAATGTATCACGTTTATTCGTAGAACTTGTCGTTTATGCTTTATTTATCATCGTCTTGACAATAGTCTGTTATGGTGATAGGAATGGTCATCGCTATTTCATGACTAAGTCGATCCGCGAAGGCCTGCCACGATTTCAAAAGGTACGCGATATTGATATTTCACTTTTTTGGTTAACAACTTTCTGCTCTAATTTTAACACAAAAGTCGCATACCAACATTTCGTGTTATTACTTCCTTATTTCAAACCCCACTTCCCTACAATTGATTTTTTCTGTGGTTAAAAGAAGATTGGCAGTGGCGTTTGTTTGCTTGTTTGTGTTTTTTTCGTCTTAATGACTTTTTGCTTTTAATTGTTTCTCTACATGTTTGGCGTTTTATATATGATCCAGTAATTTACTTCTTCGTTCGTTACTTCTTGTTTGCTCAGTTTGCTTTGTTCGTGCCTGCTCGTCTTTTTATTATGTTTGTGTTTAGCTGTCGGTTTCATGTTTGATGTTTTTTCACCTCGATGGTCCTTGTTATGGGTTCGAGGAGCCGTTTACGTTTACCCTGCTGCTACTGTCAAATAAATATGTCGTTTCTCTGTGGAGACACAGAAGCAAGTTATAAGAACCACATTCGTCTAGAGCTTGTAACTAAAACAGCGATATGATAAACATTAATTAAGATACAAGTCACTGCTACTTCTTCTACTAAATAAATAAAGAGTAAATTGTCATATCAGTATCTTAGACTTAGTTTGAAAGTGGTCGGTACGTCGAAAATTTGTTGTGTTTAGAATAAAAAAATTATCACTGTCTTTAAATAGGCAAAACAAAAACTCTGAGAATCTTCCCCTGTATACTTGTTGCTAACTACTATATGATATTTACAAATTTTAGGTATCTAACAACCAATTGTATTGGAGGTGGATGCGCAACGTTTTTGTCCCAGGCATCTATGCAGGATCGTGGTACAATGGACTGCAAGAAAACGAAAGTATTTACATTGGTGACCAATGTTCTGCTCTTGTCGGAATGCCGCGCATTACACAACTCAGAGTCAAGCCAAGTAAGTAGTTGTACATAACGAATTGCCTCGAAAGTTACTAAAAATAATCCAGCAATTGATAGGTTTCGTCCATCTGTGAGTTGGTTGGTTGTGTTACATGCATCTAACATGTAACATTACCTCGAGGTGAGGTCAAATTATGGTATGAATACTCCCGACGTGTTAAAAATCTGTAAATTGGACAATTTTAAACAAGAAGCTGTGCACAGCTTGAACTCGTGGCGTCTTTAACCCATTGCATTTTTTTATTCCCGAGTGTTTTTACGGAGAAACAAAACTCCTACAGCAATAAGTGGCGAACACAATATCAAACGGTGCTATCCATCCATGAACACCTTCTTGAAATCTTGTACGCTGTAATTGTTCCTTACACTTCTCAAGTCAACACACGGAAACATTTGCGCCATCTTGAAATCAAAAGCGAGATCACAAGGTCGCGGGTCAACCAATCAGACCAGTGAAACTAAAATATATGTGTGCATAAATTTGCAGCCCTAATGTGAGACGTAAAAACAGAAAGAAAACTCAGACCCGAATCTACAACTCCTCCGGCGTTGACTTTGCTTGTTTTTTTTTGTGTGTCACATTAGCGCATGCAAATTTATGCACGCATATTTAAGTCTATATCGACGACTATATGGCTTTCGGCCATGAAATACATACTGTAAAATATCTCCGTGTGTGTACTCGAGAAGCAAGATAAAGAACTACTGCGTACAACTGCACACTTTCAAGACAATTCAAGGCGTTCATGGATGGATAGGACCGTTTGATATTGTGTTCGCCGCTTATTCCTGTGGGATTTTTGCTCTGGCAAGTTCTGTGTTTTATATATTAAACTTGCCATTTGCTTATAATTAGCGATCGAGCTCCGGGTCGAGCTTAAGAGTCAGCTACTGAATCTAGTGAATACAGTATAGTCTTACTTTTAAACCTGTGTATACGTGAAAGCATGATGAACAGGTTATCAGCAAGCGTGTTTAAATAAAATTCACTCTCTCACTCACTCACTCACTCACTCACTCACTCGCTCCTTCCATCAGCTGTAAACTTAGTGAGCAAATGCTTTGTTACGAACACGTTTCGTAACAGGAATTCAACGTGAATCCAACGATAACAATAATTAATTTGATGTAAGCGAATATAGACAACAATAAGCTTACAGATGTTTCGCATTTGGAGTTTTTAGTGCAACATTAAAATCGATCTAAAAGGATTTTGCAACCTAAACACGCGTTCTGATGCGTATCTAGCTTAAATTAATAAAATTTAGTTTGTAGGTAGCATCTGCTCTTGGACAGCGCAGTGATTGAGTTTGTGGCTTAGTCCCAGACGGCACGAGTTCGAATCTCCATAAAGTCCTCTTTTTTTCCCTTTTTTTTTTCTTTTTTCGAACTGGACATTATGAAAGTGACGTACTTTGTTTTTCGTTCGTCAAAAATCCTTACGTTTAATTTAAAAAATATATATATATATATATATATATATATATATATATATATATATATATATATATATATATATATATATATATATCGAACTGTGTCAGTGTGAAAACGTAAGCTTACGGCAATATTGTGTTACGCGTTACGCGTTAGCATTTCTTCTTCTCGGGTTGGCTCTTAGGAGCCTTTGATTAGATATAATTTTAAGCTTATGTTTCTCTGTAAAAGCACTCAAATCACTTGGGAATCAATGCTGCAATGAGTTAAAGGCGCCACGAGTTCAAGCTGTGTACAGCTTCCTGTTAAAACTTACGAAACTTGCCATTGTATGTTGTTTCAATATTTGTCAACGTTTCGTTAGCTTCTGCCAATATATTTCACGCATATCCAGTGGTCGTATTAACGGGGTAAATTATTAACAAGTAAGTAACAGTCGAAGACTGCAAAAGGTGGTCAGTAGTGGCATATCGACCGAGCGTGATTGGACGTCATGATTTTTTAGGCCAAAAAAGTGGCCGTAAAAATGAGCTGGTCGTATGGCACGGTCGTATTTGTGTCACTGTCTAATGATGTTACTTAAACTTGATTACTTCAGAGCCCTGTGAAGTTCTAGATTACATGAAGACGACTTTCCACACCTGTCGTTACGCTTACTCGAAAGAAAACGAAGACACGACACCCTACAGCAAGCCAGGATGGTTACCGGTCGAGAATACTAC